>JAWPHD010012263.1:0-77142 GCA_037043455.1 Cyrtodaria siliqua
CTGTTTTTATCATTCGTGTCGCACTGCCACTTACAGACAGACAGACAGACGGACGGACGGACGGACGGAAGGACGGACGGACGGGCGGGCGGGTAGGCAGACAGGCAGGCATGTGCAGGCAGGCAGGCAGGCAGACATTTGAAAAAACTTTGAAGAGGAACATAAGCCTATAGCTAATGCAAAACATTAAACCTCTGTAATTTCAGAGAAGAAGATTTTTTAAGCTTTTTCTAAAGCATGCAACATCTTTATATACAAACTTTAGAAAATTAAACAATAGAAAAAACGAAAACCAAACAGGAAACGATAATAAAAATGATGAATAAAAAAAAACAAAAAACAACAACACCTCCATTGAGATTTGAACCGACGGCCTTAGCTTCCCAGTGTAGATTCATCTAAGGATCATGACCAAGCTGTTTCGGAGAAGAAGATTAAAAAATCGTGTGTGTGTGTGTGTGTGTGTGTGTGTGGGGGGGGGGGGGGGGGGGGTTGCACAATATGTGACTTCTGGGGGGAAGGGGGGAAGGGGGCCCCAAATGTGACCCCAGGATCACCATTTGAACAGGCTTGGTAGAGGACCATAAGCTTATAGTAAATGCAAAATATTAAACCACTGGCTCTTGTAGTTCAAGAGAAAAATATTAAGTATTTTACCTATAGAAGTCTACATAAAACATGTGACCCCTGGGGCACCAATCTTGGTAGAGGACCATAAGCTTATAGCAAATGCAAAATATCAAACTTCTGGCTCTTGCAGTTTCACCATTTAAACAAACTTGGTACAGGACCATAAGCTTATAGTAAATGCAAAATATTAAACCTCTGGCTAAAGTAGTTTCAAAGAAGAAGATATTTTATATTTTTCCTATATAAGTCTATGTAAAACTGTGAACCCCGTAATCTAATTTCACTAGATACCATTCATAACTTTCACATGACATCATCAAAATAATTTGACCAATCAGTGATCAATAAAATAAAAGACCTCCACATTCTGGTAGGGGGTAAACTCGGTGTTTATCGTTGGTGCTCAACTGACTTTAGCCCTTTATAAAACTAGTTTGTAGGGATAATTATATTACAAGCTATATTTTTTTGTTTACATCTATTTATCTTCTTTTTGTGTTGTCTGATTTTAAAACACCAATATGGATACATTTAATTTTAATCATAGTCTAATATTTTCATTTTTCATATAGAGATTGAGGATAAAGTCCGAGTAAAACCCTTTATTTTCACCTACTGAATATCTCAACACACCGGAAGTTTACCGGATGTGAAAGTTATGAATATACTAATAAATGACAGATTCAATCGTTGAATGAAGCGCCAGTCGCAGTTTAAATCAAACCAGATCGATATTGGACAAATGTATGAAAAACATCCATATATTCCGCCATGTTTTCTCTCTAAAAAATTAGGGGCTATTCAATCAATGCCAGGTTTAAAAGTTGTGGGCGTAAGTTCATACTCGAGGCATGGATTAATACAGTTCTAGGTATTCCATGTAAAAGTAATTAGTGGCCTTACAAATGTTGTAGAATAAATGTGACAGAGCTTCATTTCAATTCAATTTGCTGATTTTATCATACGGTAGAATAAACTCTATTGATGTTTCCTGCATCATTGAAAGACATCGTACGTGACCTATCAGATAACTTGTTTTGAAACCCAATACGGAGATATAATAGACCCTACATATAGAGATCAATAAACGTGATGTATGATGGTTGTAAAATAAACCCGATCGGGTTATATATACCAAACGTGAGTTCAAAATAAATTGTTTGCAAACAATGCATAATTATTGAAGTAAAATATATGGTAAAATAACGAAGAAAAACATCTAAATTTCAAATGTTTACCCGCACTCCCTCCCCACCCTCTAACGCTTCCTTTTATTTATGTATTTAAAGGCAGCTTCAAAATTAACACTTGCGGACTAAATATCAAAGGGGAAGTATGTAGTTTTATCATCAATGCCATTCGTATGTTCTTTAAAACATCGATACGGTTTGTTAAAAATGCATGCGGAGTTTCGTGTTTGGCATGCAGAAAGTGTTCCCCTGTAAAAGTGACTTATTTCCCTTTCATATATGTGTAATCATTCGATTACCATTTCACAAAACTGTTTCCTGTAGGGACTTATTAGTTATTACTTATTACTTATTTGTTATTACTTATTACTTATTTGTTATCACTTATTTGTTATTACTTATTTCTTATTACTTTGTAAAGTGCGGGTTAGTGAAAACATGGCGGACATCTAAACATGGCGGACATCTCGTTAGTTATTTACTATATTGTTTACTGTTTATTTAGCATACTGACCAATCTATCTTATACTTTCAAAGCCGTAATCACTTAGAATGTGTTATGTTCTTCACGGGTGCTGGTGCGGCCCAGTGGACAGCGCGGTGGACTTGAAACCGGACAACCCGGGCTCAAGTTTCCCCAGTGCCACTGAGTTTTGTCGGTATGTTAATATTGGGCAAGACTGCCGATCGGGACGTACTATTCGCAAACCTATTCACCGCAAATTGACTGACGCATAGAAAGATAAGAGAGTTCGCTCTCAGAGAGGTAAATGCTTTTTTTGCATAGCACTGAACTGGGCGGTCCCGTGCATCGGAGTATATCCTCCAAGCACTTTAAAAAATCATAGGAACCTATTCGACAGTAAGAGTATGGCAAGTCCCCGGATACTCTCTCTACATCATACACATGTTATATTTGAATACACCCTTAACTTGTTATAGTTCGATGCATGATATATAAGCATGTTATAGATGGATGCATCATAATCATGTAATAGTTTGACACATCCCATAACATAGTATAGTTGGATACATGATACACATATTATAGTTGGATACATTCTAAACATAGTATTGCTGAATGCATCATAAACATGGTATAGTTTGTTATAGGTGGATACATCAGTTGGATACATTATACGATTGCTATAGTTGGATGCAGTTGTATGTATCCTAAACATGTTATAGATGGATACGTCCTAAACATGCTATAATTGGATGCAGTTGTATGTATCATAAACATGGTATAGATGGATGCAGTTGTATGTATCATAAACATGGTATGGATGGATGCAGTTGTATGTATCATAAACATGCTATAGTTGGATGCATTTGTATGTATCCTAAACATGTTATAGATGGATGCAGTTGTATGTATCCTAAACATGTTATAGATGGATGCAGTTGTATGTATCATAAACATGGTATCGATGGATACGTCCTAAACATGCTATAATTGGATGCAGTTGTATGTATCATAAACATGCTATAGTTGGATGCAGTTGTATGTATCCTAAACATGTTATAGATGGATGCAGTTGTATGTATCATAAACATGGTATAGATGGATGCAGTTGTATGTATCATAAACATGTTATAGATGAATGCAGTTGTATGTATCATAAACATGGTATAGATGGATGCAGTTGTATGTATCATAAACATGCTATAGTTGGATGCAGTTGTATGTTTCATAAACATGTTATAGATGGATACATCCTAAACATGTTATAGATGGAATTAAATTGGGTTTTAAGGCGCACCAACACAAGAAGAGGTTATGTGGCACCTAACAGGCATGAACATGCCAGGCTCATCTTTCATGTACATCGAGATAAAATATGGAAAATGGGCCTAGAACCTTCTCACCCTGAACTGCAGAGTTGCTGCAAATTCTATCGTAGAAACTCCATTTACGATGGAGTCACGTTTATTGTTTTTCTGCCACTGATCTTTTGATGCGAGCGAGATAGCACCTGAAACAATGCAGGGATCATGATGAAGACCTTTAATGAACATAAACAAAAAATGATAAAATGAAAATGAATTTGGGGGGGTCTACCCCTCTGCCTACCCCTCCAAAGAGATCTGCAGTGGCCCTATTACTTGCCCCGTGACCAAACGGGAGCCCCCTGGAACCACCCGGGGCTGTTATAGATGGATACATCCTAAAGATGTTATAGATGGATACAGTTGTATATATTCTAAACATGTTATAGTTGGATGCAGTTGTATGTATCATAAACTTGTGGATACATCATACACATGTTATAGTTTGATACACCCTAAACATGCTATAGTTGGATGCAGTTGTATGTATCTGTACCTATAGGTGGATACATCCTAAACATGTTATAGATGGATACATCCTAAACATGTTATAAATGGATACAGTTGTATGTATCCTAAACATGTTATAGATGGATACAGTTGTATGTATCCTAAACATGTTATAGATGGATACATCCTAAACATGTTATAGTTGGAACTAAACATGCTACAGTTGTATGTATCATAAACTTGTGGATACATCATACACATTTTATAGTTGGATACATCCTAAACATGTTATAGATGGATACATCCTAAACATGTTATAGTTGGAACTAAACATGCTACAGTTGTATGTATCATAAACTCGTGGATACATCATACACATGTTATAGTTGGATACATCCTAAACATGTTATAGATGGATACATCCTAAACATGTTATAGTTGGAACTAAACATGCTACAGTTGTATGTATCATAAACTTGTGGATACATCATACACATGTTATAGTTGGATACATCCTAAACATGCTATAGTTGGATGCAATTGTATGTATCTGTATCTATAGGTGGATACCTCCTAAATATGCTATAGTTGGATGCAGTTGTATGTATCTGTATCTATAGGTGAATACATCCTAAACATTATAGTTATTACTTATTTGTTATTACTTATTTGTTATTTGTTATTACTTATTTGTTATTACTTATTAGTTATTTCTTATTAGTTATTACTTATTTGTTATTACTTATTTGTTATTACTTATTTGTTACGACTTATTTGTTATTACTTATTTGTTACGACTTATGTGTTATGAATTATTCGCCATTTTGAAAAAATGGCGGACATCGTTGATAAGCCTTTTATCATAAAAAACTGCCAAAATCTGGACACATTGATAAATCATGTGAGTATATTTAAATACCATACGTTTATTTAGAATAATTACCAATCCATCTTAAACTTTTTCAAGCAGTTCTTCAATTTGAATGTGTCGGGATGACCTAGTAGTTATTAATGGCTTCCCAGTCAATAACCGGAGGTGCATGGTTCTTTAGTTGGATGCAGTTGTATGTATCTGTATCTATAGTTGGATACATCCTAAACATGCTATAATAAACAGTTTTATGCATTATAAACATGTTATACACGTTATGACTTATTTGTTTATACCCATTTGTTATTACTTATTTGTTTTTTCTTACTTGTTTTTATTTATTGTTTATTATTTGTTATTACTTATTTGTTATTACTTATTATTTGTTATTACTTATTTGTTATTTGTTATTACTTATTTGTTATTACTTATTTGTTATTTCTTATTAGTTATTTCTTATTAGTTATTACTTATTTGTTACGACTTATTTGTTATTACTTATTTGTTACTACTTATGTGTTATGAATTATTCGCCATTTTGAAAAAATGACGGACATCGTTGATAAGCTTTTTATCATAAAAACTGCTAAAATCTGGACACATTGATATGTCAGTATATTTAAATACCATACGTTTATTTAGAATAATTACCAATCCATCTTAAACTTTTTCAAGCAGTTCTTCAATTTGAATGTGCTGTGTCCTTCACACGAATTTGTCGGGATGACCTAGTAGTTATTAATGGCTTCCAAGTCAATAACCGGAGGTGCATGGTTGCCGTAGGTTGGTGAATAGTGTTACTATTGACGGTGAAACCGATTTACATGATTTATAACAAGCTGATCATAGTATACAACTATCTACTTCTGTTGAGGCAATGGTTAACACTATTTATCCAAGGGAATGGCTATTGACCCGAAGCAGTGAACTATTGACCGAGACGCAGTCGAGGAAAATTTTAAAAAATCCGAACCTATTCCATGTATATATATTTTTAACATTGCCTTCTAACTTCCCAACATCGTCAAACTGGAATAACCCTTTGATATAAAAAAAAAACAGACACAATATGAAATATTATCAAAAACAGATTCTGAGTCTACATATTCTACGATGCTACTACCCCTACTTTCGACAAAAGCATATTTTACTATCCCCATATAACTACCCACGCACTCTTCCATTTAAAATTCGTTACCCACTCTGCTTGCAAAAGTCTAATAACATTACCGTTGCTATTTAAATAACCAATATCCTGCGAAAATCTCGGAGAAAAACTATCAGCTATACATAATAATCGGGCAGAGCATCTATGTTTGTATCAGTATCGTGTGTTACATAATCTGCATTGTCGGATGTTCTACTGTTGAAATCCCCATTAAAAAAATATGGCATTGACCTTTGATTCGTTATGAATATGTATAACATAATCTAATAATCCATAAAAAAAAATCCATGTTCAACTATGCTTGTCGTCCAATGCTCTCTGGTAAAACCTAGCACAAACCTACAAATAAATCAATTGTATATTTGAAGTATCACCGTTAATTTTGATCCATATTATATCGTCTTCGCTTTGGAAAAAGAGAGTATCATCAATTATGAAACTGCCGCGAATATTTAGTATTATACCTCCTGAGTGGTTTACTATTATGATTTTTCTTTCTATGTAAAGGGAAACAATCAAAATGTGTAACATCGTGATCTATTCACAACATGAAAGGAAAAAAAAGAAGATATTTCCCACCCACCTACCTACCTACCTACCAACCCATCTGAAAAATCTAAGGTTGGGTTTGGGCAAACAAAGATGTGTTTAAGTGTGGCCTCATGAGTGTTTGTATTTTTCATTTTCAGATCTCAGTCCCATGCGAGTAAGAGGATGAGTGTATCCATCATTGTGTTTTCGGCAGTATTTATTTTTTATTTACCATTAGTTGCAAGCGTAGTGCCTGCTTATTTACCTGCAACGGGGCAACAAGAATACTCGAGTCTAGACTTGATAAAGCTATATTTCAGGAAGGGATTTAAGTATTTAGAAATAGTGCTTTTGTTGTTTGCTCGTCATGGTTATCGTATATGTGTCAGACATTTGAAGCGCATACTAAAGCAGCAAAATTTATGTCGCCGTCCTCTACATTATACATCGTCAAACGATGTGACAGATGCAGTGTTGAAAGAAACTCAATTTAGCGGACAATTTCTAGGTTATCGTGCTATGTGGCGTCGGCTTGTTAGAGACCATGGCCTCAAAGTAAAAAGGAATGACGTTTTGAAAATCATGAAAAAGGTAGACCCAGATGGAACTGAACTACTTAAAGCGCATCGACTGAAACGAAGACAGTATTTAGTAAAAGGTCCCAACTAAGTTTGGCATATGGATGGGTACGATAAACTTAAACCATTTGGCTTTTGCATACATGCATGCATAGATGGATATAGCCGTCAAATAATGTGGTTGGAAGTAGCATCTAGCAACAACAATCCCGGTGTAATTGCAACATATTATCTAGACACTTTAAAACAAACAAAGGTTGCACCTAGAATCTTGCGATCAGATTTTGGAACAGAAAATTCCATTACAAGTGTTTTGCAGCCGTTTTTTTAGAAATAATGCCAATGATTCAATGGCAGGTATGAAGAGTTTTATGTATGGTAGGAGTACGGCTAATCAACGTATCGAAGCGTGGTGGGGAATTCTAAGACGACAGGGTGTTCCTGGTGGATAAATATATTTAAAGACTTAAGGGATTCAGGCGCATATGGTTCCACAAATACGATACATGTGGAGTGTTTAATTTTTTTTATGAATGTTATTCAAACAGAGCTAGATAGAATTGCTCAACATTGGAACATGCACGATATAAGACAACAAAAACATGCACTGAAACTGCCATGTGGTAAACCGGATGTCATGTATTCCGTTCCTGAATTGTTTGAAGGTCATGATTTTGGGACAGCAGTTGATATAAGGGACGTAGATGTGTGTATAGAATTGTACGGACATCCGAAGAAAATGTGTTGTCAGGAATTCATAGAGCTAGCTCACTTATTGAAGCCGGAATTAACAGTCCCAGTTGATCCAGAAGACGCGCTCCATTTATACACTGAACTCATACACCTATATGAACAAGTTTCTACTGACCTTTGAATCGCTTGAATCCTCTTAACTAAATTGTTATATGCTATACAATTTGTTCTAGTTTTACATGAATTAAACTGCCATCTGTGTAATTGATAACGGGTTCTAGTCAATATGATGCAACTGATTTGTCTTAGCCAATATAGATGAGACTCGAATAATTAAGTATAAAATGGGATTTTAACAGTAGCATGGGATGCATGAACATAATATAGAAAATATGTCCCTGTATTACGTGTATTAAACGTTCCTGCTTAACCTTAACAAGAGGTCAATGACCTTGAAGCTCTACTGATAGGTTTTTGATAGCTAGATCAGTATTCCTGTGAAGTTTCATGAAAATCCGTCAAGTAGTTTCAGAGGAGTAGTCGCTACAACTTTTCATTATATAACTCTATGTAAACAAACATGGCCGCTGGCAGCCATGTTTAACTTCAAATCAAAATAATTTTTGACAAGGATCAACATCATGTCATACTGATCATTTTAGAAAAAGTCCCATATCAATATCACTGATAGTTTTCAAGAAGTAGTCGCTACAAGCTTGTATTTTGAAAATCTACTTTTAGCCATGGCGGCCATCTTGAATTTCCGGCCGACCTGACATTTTGCTAGGACCAGTTAGACTTCAAGAGCAACATTCTTGTGAAGTTTCATGAAATCCGTCGAGTAGTTACAGAGGAGTAGTCGCTACAAGTTTTTACTAGATAACTCTATGTAAACAAAGACGGCCGCTGACAGCAATGTTTAACATCGAATCAAAACGATTTTCGACATGTCATGCTGATCATGTTAGAAAAGTCCCATATCAATATCACTTATAGTTTTCAAGAAGTAGTTGCTACAAACTTGATTTTTGAAAATCTATTTTTAGCCGTGGCGGCCATCTTGAATTTCCGGCCGACCTGAAGTTTTGCTAGGATCAATTAGACATCAAGAGCAACATTCGTGTGAAGTTTTATGAAATCCGTTAAGTAGTTTCAGAGGAGGAGTCGCTACAAGTTTTCATTATATAACTCTGTAAACAAAAATGGCCACTGGCAGCCATGTTTAACGTCGAATCAAAATAATTTTCGACAAGGATCAACATCATGTCATACTGATCATTTTAGGAAAAGACGCATATCAATATCACTTATAGTTTTCAATAAGTACTCGCTACAAACTTGATTTTTGATGGTGGGGTGGTAAAATGCGATTGACGATGGTAAGATGCGATGATCGATGGTAAGATGCGATGGTCGATAGTAAGATGCGATGGTAAGATGCGATACTCGATGGTAAGATGCGATAGTCGAATGTAAGATGCGATGGACCATCGACTATCGCATCTTACCATCGTATCTTACCATCGTCCATCGCATCTTACCGTCGACCATCGACCTAGCGACCATCGACCTAGGTCGATGGTCAGATGGCCCTAACAGGACACCGTAGATATGTCTACTTGAAGCTGGAATAAATTACAGTTACTATACTGGATACTTAATATAAAGAAAATGGTGCTATGTGTGTGTATTTCTAAGGATTAGTGTCCTTCCACCTACCCGACGATTATAGTTCAAACAAATACCATAGGAAGTAAATCTGTAAATGACATATGCTCTTTAAATAAATACAGAAACAATGCATGAACAATAAATAAAAACCTGTAGCATGGCAAAGGCAAGTGAAGGAATGTTGGATAATACCTCCCTTTCTGGTAAGCTTATATACACATGTGAACGAATGTTGGATATTACCTCCCTTTATGGTAAGCTAATATACACATGTGAACGAATATTGGATATTACCTCCCTTTATGGTAAGCTAATATACTATAAATGGCATTCCAATTCTACTACATTAAACAAAGATTGCTGCGGGCAGCCATGTTAAACGTTGAATCAATTTTTTTTAGACAAGGACCAAAAACATGCCATGCTGATCATTTTAGAAAAAATGTCACATATCAATATCACTTAAGTTTTCAGGTTGAGTCACTACAAATTTGTTTGTTTTTTAAATCTATTTTTAGCTGTGGTGGCCATTTTGAATTTCCGGCCGATCTGATTTTTTGTTAGGATCAACAAGACATCAAGAGCAACATTCCTGTGAAGTTTCATGAACGTCCGTTAAGTAGTTTCAGAGAAGTAGTCGCCACAAGCTTTTCCTATATATAACTCTTATGTAAACAAAGATATCTGCTGAAACACTCATCCACTTATTTTTTAACTGTGACATAATTAAAGTATGGAATTATATAGAATCTATTTTTCAAAATATATTTGAATTACTGGATCTTGATTTTAAAATCATAAACTTCAAAAACGTGGTTCTTGGTTTTTAACCAATTCCATTCAAATATAATATTGTCAATACCATAATTTATGAAGCCAAATGGCAAATATGGAAATTTAGGAACATTCACAAGTTCGAGAATAAATCTCCTTGCTCTGACTTCCTACTGCTACACATAAAGCAGTCAATAAAATACCTTTTTATATGGCAAAACATGAAGCGTGAAAACACGACAGCAATTGATTATATAAAACAGTTATAGCACTGTCAGGCTTCGTATCAGATATATTCGTGTAAATAATTTTTTGTGTTTAATTACTAAAGATTGTTCAAAATATGTACATTTGATGTGTACATTTGATGGTTTAAAAATGATTAATGATTGGCATGCTATTTTTTCTTCTTGAATTTCGTTTCGTCAAGAGGATGGTACTGGCATAAGCATGATATATAATATCCAATGACTGACATGCTAATTCTCTTCTTGAATTTCGTTTCGTCAAGAGGATGGTATTAACATAAACATGATATATAGAATTTCGAAAATAAATCTTGAGTTGTTAAAAAAAAAAAAAAGTTGCTAGAGTGTTGACATCAAAAAGTTAACGGACAACAGACGCAAGCACGGACAACGGAAAACAGGCCATGGCATACTTTCTGAAATACATACACTTACAAGACTGGTAAATGCAAACAAATCCTCTCTATGACAGGTAGATGATTACTAACTACATACATGTATTACACTTTTTATGTTGTTAGGAACAGATTAATCCATGCATATCAACAGTATAACAGAACTTTCATCTCACATCCTATTCCATCCCATGCTGGCATGTGCCATATCTATTCACTGACTTGACATTTCCTATGCCAATCCCTTACAAATTACATGTATGTCAACAACAGCTATGGGAATGTCAATTCTGGTGAGATGGATGTATTAAAAAGAAACAAATGAAACTAAAAAACGCTTGTTTTTAAATCACAACTTATTTCGGTAATAACGTCTTCCATTTCTTATCATTAAATCAAAACTTTATAAGAGGCATACCTCTTACAATACTAATTTTCATCTCACATCCCATGCTGGCATGTGCTATATCTATTCACCGATATTGTATTTTCTAAATACTTTCAGCATTTGGATCGCTGTTTGTCGGATTAATTGTTCATATGCCAATCCCTTACAAATAATGTCAACAACAGCTACGGGAATGTCAATTCTGGTGAGATGGATTTATTTAAAAGAACAACTGAAACTATAAAACGTTTGTTTTTAAATCACAACTTAAGTAACATTATTTCGGTAATAACGCATACCATCTCTTATCATTGAATCAAAATTTGATGAGACACACTATCTTACAATAAGCTACGTGATGTTGGCTAAACATACGACATTTAATATTTGCTACAGGACATACGATAAACGACATTCAAGATGTGTATGTTGCGTGATGAGACATACGACACTCACAATGTTTTTTGAATGTCGCGAAAAACGACATAAGACATTCAAACTAAAAAACATTTTGAATGTCGCGCGACGCGACAATCACATACACATACGTATGTCATGTCGTATGTCGCATCACGCAACATTCACATCCTGAATGTCGTTTGTCATATGTCATGTAGCATGACATTCAAATATTGACTGTCGTTTGTCGTATGTCCTGTAGCACGACATTCAAATCATGAATGTCGTTTGTCGTGTAGCACGACATTCAAAATTTGAATGTCATTTGTCGTATGTCGCGCTACATTCAAAATGATTTAAGTTTGAATGTCGTATGTTGTATGTTGTTTTTTGTGACATTAAAAAAATCAATGTGAATGTCGTATGTCGCGTCGAGCGACATTCAAAATGTTATAAGTTTGAATGTCGTATGTCATATGTCGATTTTCGCCACATTCAAAAATCAATGTGAATTTTGTATGTCGTTTGTCACATCACGCAACATCTTGAATGTCGTTTGTCGTGTAGCACGACTTTCAAATCTTGAATGTCGTTTGTTGTATGTCAATGTATGTAGCACGACTTTCAAATCTTGAATGTCATTTTTCGTATGTCGCAACATAACTTAACTACTCTATAATCCGTAGAGATCAAAATGTTTTCTGGTTTTATATCACGATGAACTACTATTGGTTCAATATTGTGCAAGTATGCAACAGCTTGTGTTATCTGCTGGGCAATAAAAAACTTTGTGGTCAAATTCAAATCCGATTCTCCATCCCTAATTCCACCAAATAATACCTCATCTAAGTTTGTTCCATTTACAAACTCTGATATGAGGTAGAGATTATTTGTTTCTATTGCATATCCCATAAGTTGAACAATGTTAGGATGTCTTATTTTACTGTGGATTTGTAGTTCTCGCTTCAAATTGTTTTTGAACATTTTTATTCTCTTTACTGTTCATTTTTTAACAGCAACTGTGGTACCGATCCATTCGGCTTTATATACGATGCCAAAGGCACCCCGTCCTATTTCTTGCCCCATTTCGACATTACATAATTTTACTTCTGGAACATTAGAAGTTGACAGATTGTCCTCACTGGTGCTGCTTGTTGACTGTTTTACCGGTAACTTATTTGACATCTGATTGTTATTGTGCAGAGTGTTGCTAATGGTATCATTTAAGCCACTTCTACTCCAATTTTCGTTTGTCTGTACACTTACTTCTGTTTTCATTTCGTAAAATACTGGTGCTGAAGACAGACTGACCTCATCAGTACATGTATAACTTGTTTGGATATCAATGGTAGAAAGATCTTCTTGCACTAGCTGCACATTTGCATTTACTTGCAAAGTTGACACAAGTTTAACTTCAATGGGTGGATCATATATGTACATTTTTTCATTTTGCAATACAGCAAACGTGTAAATACCAGCCTCATTCACTATTATCACTGAAACATTCAAGCCTTCGCATATCAGCTCACCATCCTTGTACCACCGATACATGTACTTTTTGTTATGAAAGATAGTAACAGCTCCAATTACAAGAAACCTTTCTTCCCCAATTTCAAGGCCGTGTATTTCGCCTGGTCCATGTAGAATGATTGTTTCAGGTTTTAGGTGAATATCTTGAGGAAAAGCAAAAATACCAGCATCCGATTCAGAAAGAAACTGTTTATCATCTTTTTTCATTCCTGTTACTAGAAAGCCATCATCTATTGCATTGTATGTTGAATGCAAATCATCATTCTGGCCTGTGATATTGAAGCAGTCTTCTGAAGAATGACAAGTAATAGAAAATGTGTTACTAGAGTAACTTGAGATTCGTTCTTTGATATACCTAATTTGAATTGTTCCTGGGGATTTATTGTTCACAAGAAACTCTGTTTGTTTATTAGTATATGTAGAGCTGGCTCCTTCTGCAATACCTTCTTATTTCTGTATCAGGGATTCAGGTGACATGAAGGTGTTTATTTCATCTATATTACTTTCCTCTATTAATACTGTGATTATGCTCTTAGCAGAACAAACCTCATTTGTTTCATCATTTGAACTCTTCTTTGGTTTAGCTCTAAAATATAAATGGCACTGGGATGAATACATCCCATTTGCTTTCAAGTACTCTTGGAAGTTACACTTGGTTTTATTCAAATCAGTGAAGTCTTCAGTCGCATGGCCAGAAAAGTTGGCTAGAGTAACAGACATATTAGATAATTTTTCCATCCAACTTTGGCCATCTGGATAGAATAGTTTAGTGGCAAGCTCCATAATACTGTCAACAGTTACTGCTTCATCAATATTGTAATCAATGTGACGAATTCCGCCACCTTTCTTTACAGTGACCACTCTGTATTTTCCTTTCGTGTAGTGTTGCCAACCTATATATAACTTGTATTTTGAATGCTTTCCTCTCCCAGACAATTGTTGATTCTGAAAAGAAACATTGAACAACTATTTATTGCATGTTCTTCTACTTAAAATACTAGAAGAGTGTTTCAAGAGCGCAGCTTGTTTTGTTAAAGAAACATAAATATGTACAAATTATCTGAATTATCTGAATTATTTTCTGAAAATTGGAAGACGCCTGACAAGAGCTGTCAAAAGCTGGGAAGGCTCAGGCGGGAAGGCTCAGGTGAGCTTAAAATCTACACCGAACCCGTCAGATCCTGGTGAACTGTTATTTTTCATTGTAGACAACGATAATGAAACTTTGATATATAATTCTTACTAATGAAAAATTGATTCCTCTGTTGATAGTTTCAGTATATTTTGAGTCCAAAAAAAAATCTTTGTTTAAGTCAACATCTTCTAGTTCATCATCTTTACTGGAGTACAATTTTTCATAAAGTCTTAAAAGATGAGTTATTTAAATTGCAAACTCAGTGTGTAACATGTATTATATGCATTTATTGGAACTATTAATTTTGGTTTAAGGTGAAACTCAATGACAATTTTGTGAAAAAAAGCCCTGGCAAGATAAGTTGAACACCTCTTGTATACAAGCATGATAGGTCTTTGGTCTAATTCATACATATGTGCATTATGCTTTTGAAGGTCAAGTCTACTAAGAACTATCATACCTTTAACATAGTGGTAGAAGGTGTCTTCAAAAGTGTCTTCAAATGTCTAATGCCCGCTCTTTTATTCTTTAAACTGTTAACAAGTTATTCAATTCTCTCCTGTCTGGTTTGCTTCTAAAAAAATAAGTATCAAATAGATAAAATGTATCACAAAGATGGTCATTGATCAACAAAACACCAAGTCAAAAGTTTTAATTTTCTTATATTTCACACAAAAACAACAGCTATCCACTCAATAATGATAATGTAGATCAAAACAAATGAACTCAAGCATGTCAAGTTAGAAAAACATCTGAAGAAACTTTCAGATTTCATGGGAGGGAGCCCATGCCCCAATATGGGTGAAGCATGAATAAGATAAAATCCCAAACTAAAATTATTTTAAGAAAGATATTTTAAGACATATAGATATATACAACAGCTTACACACAAACCTTGATTTGCCTTTATTGCACAATTTGGGTTCCATGGGAGCCCAGAATTTGTAGAAGACAAAATTACTTACGCAGCCCTTTACAACATACTATAAGGAAATCAATTCCCGAATTTTGTTGAGCTAGGGCAAGAAATGCAAGACAGTAAACACAGCTTACACGCACAATTTGATGTGAAATGGGACACACTTTAAGGGCTATCATAATCTGTGTTCCATGAGAGCCCATGGGTTACAAGAACCAAAATTACTTATTCAGCCCTGAAGATAATGCTATAAGGAAGCCCATGGGCAAATTTGGTTGTGCTAGGATAAGAAATGTAAGAGACATACACTTGTAAACACAGCTTACACGCAAACCTTGATGTGGGACGCCGACGCTGGGGCAAGTCCATAAGCTCTCTTATTCTTCGAATAGTCAAGCTAACAAAAACAAGGACCATACCTCCAGTGTTATTGATCAAGCTGGTTTCAACTTGTGTGAGAGTTTTTTGATATCAACAATCTGGCTAATCCAAGCATTCTCTGACCATAAAAGCCTTTTTTTAGTGTGTGTCTTTTTGCACAGCAAAATGAATTATCAAAATCTTAAAAAGGGCTCAGGTAAGGTCAGAGAAGGCTCGGATTACAATCCGGCAAACTTTGGTAAAGGTCAGATAAAAAGTGAAGGCCCTATAGTGTCAATGAGGCAAAATATAGTATATATTAGAAAATCAAGAGATATAACTATGATCCCAAACACACGCCTATGCTTCCTTTTCATATAAGCTACCAGCACACCAAGTTTCAGGCCACTATCTCATAAGTGAAGTTATTGAGCGGAAACCATTTTTCTATTTTTAGTAAGTGACCCAGTGACTCCAAATGCTATCTGAAGCTTTCTTTTCATATAACCTACCTACGCACCAAGTTTTGGACCAATATCTAATTCCTAAATAAAGTAATTTAGATGAAACTGATTTTCTAGTTTTAGTATCAGTGACCCTCCAACAAAACAGGAGTCCCTTCCATTTAACAGGTTTCCAAGTTTACATTTTTGTCGAAATACCCAACTTGGCAAAGTTGGTGTCCCTCCCACAAAATGTTGTGTCTTCACGATCACAGGTCCCTGTTAGTGTCGATGCCGAAGCCTTTGACCTCCATGTGTGACATTGACCTTTGAGGTATACCACCCTGGGGGTGGGGGGGGGTGGGGGGACGGGGGGGGGGGGGGGAGGTCAGCGTCCGTTTCATGAGTTTTGGCCCTTTGTAGTTTTAGACACAAGGATAAGCCAATTCATTTCCCTATGGATTGTTTTTATATAATTCTGATGATTCAGTTTAAAGTGTAGGAAACTATTATTGTAGCAATAAAGTGCAGGGATGAAAGGGGCAGGGGCGGTATATTTGTCGGCCTTAGTGAAAGTTCTAGTTTTAAAGTATTTTTATGGCAATTTAATATAAGAAATCAGCGGATTCACATGTCTTACCTAACAAATAAGAGCTAAATATTGTTTAAATGAATGTTTGTTAAATTTGTAACATGAAAAATAACTGAGTTTACATTTTGCTGAATATGACATTTAAGTCCATTTGTTTAAAAAACAAAAATATATACCAAAAAAAACTTCATCCGAAAAAAGTATGTCAACATGGTCAAGGTCATAGATGAAACCCATGTGTCCAAAACGATGCACTACCCAAGACACAGCTATGTCAAAACAGAATTGTTTGTCTTCCAAAGATTAAACTATAAACTAAGCATCTTAAGTTTGAAACATCTAGAGCGTACAGTTGGCGAGGAAGTGACATAAACGTAATTTAAGAATTACTAAATTATCTGCCCTTTGCTTGGCGGGTAATGGCCACATCAACATTTCCTGTCACTTTGTGATGTACTACTCAAGATACAAATATAATTTGAAAATTCTAGCACAAACAGTTCAGGAGAAAGTGACCTAAACGTAAAAACTGTATGTTAAAACTGTGACCTAAACGCAAAAGTTGAATGCAAAAAGTATTAAGTTATCTGCCCTTTTCTAGGAAGGTAAAGGTCACACCCGCATTTCCTATCATGTCACTTTGCGATGTACTACCCAAGATACAACTGTAACATAAGCAACTGTAACATAAGTGTGAAATGTCTAGTGCATACAGATTGTGAGAAAGTGACCTAAACGCAAAACTTGGATGCTGACGCTGCCGCCTTCGACGGATAATAAACACATAGATGTCAGTTTTTTTCTTCGAAAAGGCGAGACAAAAAAGAAATTGTCTGTAGATAAAGATGTATAAATGTATTGCATAGTTTATTTCTTATTATAGCCTATACAGTACAAGATAAATTAGACAAATAAACATGATTCTAATACTACCAGCACAAATCTTTCATATACACAAATGAGAGAGACAGTCGTATGTTATTCTACGATAAAATACAGCTGTTCCACATAAAGGAGTCCTAAAGTTACTGCTTGACTTAAAGGTTAACAAGGCAACGGGTCCCGACAGCATACCAGCATTCATACTCAAATCAGCAGCTAATGAACTAGCACCCATTCTGGCACACCTCTACCAGTCCTCTCTTGACCAAGGTGAAGTACCCGACTGGAGAGATGCGCATATTGTTCCAGCCTTCAAGAGAGGAGAAAAACACCTGCCATCAAACTACCGACCTTACATCGATAGCATGCAAGATTCTAGAGAACATCATACACAGCAGTGTTATGAAGCACTTTGACAGACACAGGATACTGACAGACTCCCAGTACGGTTTCAGAGCTCGACAATCCTGCGAAACACAACTCACAACAACAGAACAAAAGATAGCTTAGAGCTTGTCATCTAAAGCCAGGTAGACATCATCCTTCTTGATTTCTATAAAGCATTTGACAAAGTCCCCCACAACCAGTTTTTGTACAAACTCAACTACTACGGTGTGAGGGGCAACACTCTTCGCTGGATCCAGTCATTTTTCAGGAACAAAAAACAGCTTGTCCTACTTGAAGGTTGCAAGTCCTCCTAGGCAGACGTTATATCTGGAGTATCACAAGGGACGGTTCTTGGTCCGCTACTTTTCTCAGCCTTCATTAATGACCTACCAGAAGTAACCTCCTCCTCCTCCTCCTCCGACTCAAGACTTTTTGCAGACGACTGTCTACTTTACAGACTCATCAGAAGCCAACACGACGCTGACCTTCTGCAAAAAGAATTGATCTCTCTGCACTGCGCCATATGATACAAACCCAATACAGCCTCCATGGTCACACACTAGATGTCGTGGCTGGCAGTTAATACCTGGGGGTAACCATTAGCGAAGAACTCACGTGGAAGCATCACATAGACAATACAGTCGCCAAGGCCAACCGGACCATGGGCTTCATAAGACGCAACCTTGGCGACTGTACCAAACCCGTGAAGGCAGCTGCATACACAACTATGGTTCGCCCTACCCTTGAATATGCAGCAACAGTATCACTATGGGACCCACACTCATCAAGTGATACCCACAACTTGGAGCAAGTCTAACGCTGTGCTGCTCGTTTCGTACACAACATCTATACCGAGCGCACACCAGGCTGTGTCACTGCCATGGTACAGAACCTTAACTGGGAACCCCTGCAGTACAGACGGTACACTAACCGACTGTCAATGCTGTACAAAATTATCCACGGAGTAGTAGACATCAGTCCGGATTTCATCCAACGACAGCCGTACAAGGGGCACACAACGTATATATCAACTAGCAGCTGCAAAGGACATAATTATATAAGTTCTCCTTTTACCCTCGAACCATTAGGGATTGGAACCTGCTGCCAACTATGGTTGATAGAAGAGTTCCGAGTCAGGCTTACTACACTGCCGGCTCCCCTCTTCTCCACCTACTAGATTCTTGATGCCTTGTAAATAATTTTATTGTATTTAAATGACTCGTATTGGTCTGGTTGGGCTGGTGGCTTATACCGAGAGAGGAACGCTCCCTTTAAAAATATACCAAGTAGGGAGACTCCTTATAAGGGGACATATCTCGAGATTGTGTCCGTTAAGACGGCGTTAAGACGGACACACATTTAAGGGGCAAATACATTCATCTCTGTTGTGCTGATCTTGTATATGGGAAATTATTGAGTTAATACTGGCGATCAGTAAGGACTATGCGTGTATAAGATGTCTCTATGCCCACTCTGTAACCTAAATGGTGTGTAGGCGTGCCGTACAATAATATGTAAGTTAGGATAAGTTACAAAGAACGTACAATAAGCCTTACCTCGTTCGCATCGTCAGCAGTGTCTGCAGTATCTGCATCCGCCATGTTTTCGTTTTCCCGCCTGTTTGAGAACTATATATTAACAAATAAGTAATAACAAATAAGTAATAACAAATAAGAAATAACAAATAAGTAATAACTAATAAGAAATAACAAATAAGTAATAACAAATAAGTAATAACAAATAAGAAATAACAAATAAGTAATAACTAATAAGAAATAACAAATAAGTAATAACAAATAAGAAATAACAAATAAGTAATAACTAATAAGAAATAACAAATAAGAAATAACAAATAAGTAGTAACAATTAATTCATAATAAACAAGTCCTTACAAATAAGTCGCGTTCTACAATTATGAGGGACTTATGTCTAATGGCTTATTTGTTATGAATTCATTGTTAATATATATATAAATATATATATATATACACACACACACCGATTATAGCATGTTTAATGATGTATCCAACTATTAAACGTTTAGGATGTATCCAGCTATAACATGTTTTGATGCACACAACTATAACATGTTTATGATGCATCCAACTTTAGCATCTTTATGATGTATCCAAACTATACAATGTTTATGATGTGTCCACCTATAGGATGTTTAGGGTGTATCAAACTATAGCATGTACCATATGTATGATATATCCATCTTTAGCATGTTTATGATGTATCCAAACTATAAAATGTTTATGATGTGTCCATCTATAGGATGTTTAGGATGTATCAAACTATAACATGTACCATATGTATGATATATCCAACTATATCATGTTTATGATGTATCCAACTATAACTTCTTTAGAATGTATCCAACTATAACTTCTTTAGGATGTATCCAACTATAACTTCTTTAGGATGTATCCAACTGTAACTTCTTTAGAATATATCCAACTATTACTTCTTTAGGATGTATCCAACTATAACTTCTTTGAATGTATCCAACTATAACTTCTTTAGGATGTATCCAACTATAACTTCTTTAGAATGTATCCAACTATAACTTCTTTAGGATGTATCCAACTATAACTTCTTAAGGATGGATCCAACTGTAACACGTTTAGGGTGCATCTCACTATAGTATAACAAACTATAACATATGTATGATGTATCCAACTACAGCATGTTTCGGATGAATCCATATATAACATGTTTATGATTTATTCAACTGCAACATGTTTAGGATGTATCCAAATGTAACATGTTTCTGAAGCATTCAACTATAGAAGTTTATGATATATCCAACTATAACTTCTTTAGGATATATTCAGCTGTAACATGTTTAGGGTGCATCTCACTATAACCAACCATAACATGTTTATGATACATTCAAATATAACATGTGTATGATGTATCTAACTATAGCATGTTTATGTTATATCCAGCTATAACTTCTTTAGGAGGTATCCAACTGTAACATGTTTCTGAAGCATTCAAATATAGCATGTTTAGAATGTATCCATCTATAACACGTGTATGATGTATCCAACTACTAGTATATACATGATTGTTTTTAATCCAGCTATAACAGATTTATGATGCATCTAACTATAGTATGTTAAGGGTGTATCCAAATATAACTTGGTTATGATGTATCCATCTATAACATGTATATGATTTATACAACTATAGCATGTATGATGTATACAACTATAGCATGTTTGAACATGGTGAAGAACATGAGTTGAATGTTGTTTAAGGCTCATCAACACATTACAATTTATTTAGAGGCGCCCCAGAGAGTGGGGATGGATACATAAGAATCCGGAAACTTGCCATACTCTTACTATCGAATAGAATCATATGGTTCTTTAAAATGCTTCGAGGATAGACTTCGATACACGGGACCGCTCAGTTAACGTCCACATCCGGCAGACGAGGGCAAGGTTAAGTGTACCGACGAACTCAGTGGCATCCGGAAGGCTTGAATCCGGGTTGTCCGGTTTCAAGTCCACCTCGCTGTCCACTGGGCCACACCACCCATGTGAAGAACACATTCTAAGTGAATTACAGCTTTGACAGTATAAGATAGATTGGTCAGTTTGCTAATTAAACATAAAGTAAATTACTTTTCGGATAAATAGCTTATCGACAAGATATCCGCCATGTTTTCATTAACCCGCCTTTAACAAATAGGTAATAACAAATAAGTAATAACTAATAAGTAATAACTAATAAGTAATAACTAATAAGTAATAACAAATAAGTAATAAGTAATAACTAATAAGTCCCTCCAGGATTCCGTAGAGATGAGATAGTACTGGTTCAAGTCTGCACTGTATTTTTTGTTCTCCTCACACGTGATCTATTTGTTTTTTAAACTGTGTTTGCTATATTATACCGTACCCATTATAGCAAAAGATAAGATGCGTTTCCAAGCAGTTGGGTGCGTTATTAATAAGCCCGATGTTTTGTTAAAATCGAACTAAATGTGTATATTACCTCCAAACGAAACCATAAGCTTAGTATCAGAAACCACAGTTAAACAGTCACAAACTGCATATACGTGTTTTATTTACATCGTTAAACAAGCTGAACAGCTTATACAAATATCACTCTTAATGGCGCAGATGACAACCTTAATTTGGCATGGTGTTGATGTAAGAGGAGTTTTGTTTTGTTTGAATGGATTTTACGTCATTTTAGCACATATTAGGCTATATATGACGGTCGGTTGAGGCAGATCACCCCATTTTTCAAGGGTAGAATTTGTTTAAAATATTTATGTATCGTTTGCCTTTCCCTACGTTAACACTGACTATAAAACAATAACTACCCAATAACTACCCACATGTGCACCATTACAAGTATTTCTAATTGAGGCAGCTGAATGTGTTTTTTTTTGTCATTATTTGTTATCTCCTCTTTACAGTATTTATTTATTTAATAGTTACAGTCACCACTAACAAGTTGAATGAACACACGGCCTTTTTAACCTTCTTTGCAGCGGCCTGTATAAGACCCTTCCCCACCCAAATTTCTTTTCAAATCATGCATATTTCCCCATCTTTCAAATTTAACTTGGACATTTCATTCCCCATGAATGGATATTTTTCCCCAATTAAGGACAAAAGTCCCCTTCCCCAAAACTGGTAAAAATAACCCTGGTACAGCATAAACGTGTAATAAAGGTGTAATTTAATTGTATTGGCCTGCATTATCAGTTGTTGACATTTGAGATGTGTGTTTCATAATCTCTCACGTACCTTATACAGAGTAAACAGGTAAAAAAAAGCTGTGACAGCAGTCAAGAGTGTTGCTTCTAGACAGTGGACGGGTTCAACTATGTTCTCGTGCAGAGAAAAGGCAGCCGCAAGAGAATGGTCGGGTTGAACTATAGGTCGGTTATTATTCACGTATTCGCATTTTCAAGAAATAGATTCTGTGGTCTATTTCGCTCCTTTGAACTTATTTCATTAACATTCGAATAAATGTAAACATACATAAAAGTGTCATTGTATTCCGCCAAGCGGATTTGGACTTACCGGCGGACATGGACGTCGACGCCGGGATGAGAGTGAACAAGTTTCCTATTACAAACACAGCACTTTAGAAAGTTTATGCAACCAATGATTTTGAATATAAATTATATTTAAATCAAGCGGAAATGATATTCTCATAATGTGTCACATCCATAGCATTAGAACTTGCTCTCTGGCATTGGAGCTCACTCACTTACAAATCGTGCTTTGCTTACTATTTTGTAAACATGCGATATATCTGGTTTATATACTCTGTAAAAAAGGTTTTGGACCATGGCAGTGTTCGAACCCGTACAATGATCGCTGAACCTTGACATTCGACCATAACCATTATTATCTCAGTTGATAATTCACAATAGATCAACAATCAACAATAATCATCGTTTACAATGAAAGTTTGCGAAAAAATAAAAATCTTTTTATTGGTTACTCGAATGTGTCCGTAACTGTTACTTTTAATGGACTTTGCAACATTTTTTACAGACAGTTTGTGTGTTCGCGATATTTTTTTAAAATCAAATCTTGTTTGAAATTTAATGTTTCTGGTACCAAATTAACCGGGTAGGATAGACCTTGGTTACTATACAAAGATACTTAAATTCTGTCCACTAGTTTTATTTTTATATGACTTTATATAACCTGGTCCAAAACTTTTTTTACCGGGTATATTTGATGTGTTCATGTCGATAAGTTGCGTGAAATAGTCACACATAGGGAAAAACTCGGTGCCAACAGAACCAATTGCGATAAAAAGCATTGCTCCATCCGGCCAATCGTCCCTGGCGTCGAATTAGAACTATTTCGAAGCGTGAACATAACCACACGTCACTGAATTCCTTAAACAGGAGGTCGTCACTGTATTCCCTAAACAGGCGGTAGCGCTATTATTGCACCCTTTTATGTTTGTGATGTCATATCTTGCATTTTATTCATCTTTGTAATTCTTGTATGATTCTGTGCGTGTTTTTCCTGTTAACTGTTTGTGGTCCTTGAATGCTACATTTTCTGTTTGACTTCTTAATCTACTTGTTTGACTATTATTTCGAGGTAGCTCCACTGATTTCCCATAGTCCAACTGTATTCCCAACCAATCTATAGAACGTGATCATCGAATGGTTTGTTGTCAACGAAGGACGTGTTAACATCATTTATTGATTATTTCCGGATTACACAGAGAATACCAATACAAGTAAATGTATCTTATTTTAGCGGATACTCATTGTGAATTGTATCGCTACTGTGAGCTTATCTTATTTTGAAATCGCGCGGTGAAACTCATCGTCGGTATCCACGTTCGATTGCATTCCGTTACTCTCTATTCAGTGATGAATGGAGTGATAGTTTAATCAATCACACGTTGGTTCCGACGATCTGTATCTGTATCTTTATGGTACGCGTTTCCGTCACAATTGACGATTACAACGCGGGTTGGTTGCGCATTAATTAATATCAAATATACTTAACAATGAATTAAAGTGTGAAGAAAAAATGAGTAAAAATGGATAGGAAAGGTAGAAGGAAGATATTCTTACTCGCTAATTGCGTGATAGGCCTTCATCATCCATCCTGTCTGGCTACCGTAGCGGCCCCTGTGAATTCACCCAACCATTATAGCACTGAGAATCATTAGAACCTAACAGACAGATGGATGAAACTAATCAATTTGGACTTCACTCGGCATCACAGTTTGTCTCTCCAGTCAGACAGGTTAAGTATATATCATCTTTAATTCCTCCAAGTTAAAGATTCTATACTCATCAACAAAAAAGTACCCCCGTCTTTTGCTGGTATTCCCAGTTTTTGAGGGCATAGGTCAGCTTAAACAGCGCTTCAAATTTGAAACAATGTTGGCGTTTTTAAGCACACTTAACCGAGTACTAAGTATTACTTTAAACAATTTCAAATTTTGCCAAGCAATACTCTTTTATGGATGCTATGGAAACCTTAAAGGGAGGTAATTGGATGATTTTTGATAACAAAAGCCGCTACCTACACAATCGGTGTTGTGTTTTTCTGTGATTTGTTTCGAAAGCAAGGTAAAGAGAATATTGTCTTGGACAAATTGAGGTAATGTTTGTAGATTCTATGTGTTTTTACCAAAATGCATGGTTTAAGGAAAAGGGGGATAACTCCCTTATGTACTGAACTTTTCAAAAACTATTTTGTTTGGACTATTGGTGGTGGTCGATCTAATTAGTCTATATACATCATTTATTATTTCCTGTTACGCTGTCGATATAATAAGGGAAAGAAAAAGGAGTACTTTTTATTTTTTGCTCAGTATAGAAATAAGAGATAAAATACAACAGATACACAGAGATAAGAAAAGCACACAACATGGATACCTCAATGCATAACAGTAAATGAGAACAAAGTAATATTAAGTGAAAGCAGCAGAATATTAAAACATATCATATATCCTTTATACGTTCATCTTGATCACTGGTTTTATGTATCATATGTTGACAACATCAGAAGTATAAATTCAGTACGAATAATCAGTCACATTAATGCCTCAATTATCGAAACTTGACAGATTTTAAGCATACATAATGCATCAATCATTGTATAGAGATTCAAGGACTTTCAAGGCAATTACTGTTCCTAATAATGGGCAAGTTCACTAGTCTATGCAAAAGTACACAATACAGTGCAATGTGTTTTCCCAACTATATTAAAATAAATCAAAGTTACAGTTCTCGTGTGTTATGTATGCTTGGAATACACTGAGTCAAGCGAGTGAACATATATGAAATAGGAATACACAACTGGTAATGCAAGTTACATTTAATATCATATAGTCAGGTAGATACGGAAGCCCTGGAGGGACTTATTAGTTATTACTTATTTGTTATTACTTATTACTTATTACTTATTTGTTATTACTTATTAGTTATTACTTATTAGTTATGTCTTATTTGTTATTACCTATTTGTTAAAGGCGGGTTAATGAAAACATGGCGGATATCTTGTCGATAAGCTATTTATCCGAAAAGTAATTTACTTTATGTTTAATTAGCAAACTGACCAATCTATCTTATACTGTCAAAGCTGTAATTCACTTAGAATGTGTTCTTCACATGGGTGGTGTGGCCCAGTGGACAGCGAAGTGGACTTGAAACCGGACAACCCGGATTCAAGCCTTCCGGATGCCACTGAGTTCGTCGGTACACTTAACCTTGCCCTCGTCTGTCTGATGTGGACGTAAACTGGGCGGTCCCGTGTATCGAAGTCTATCCTCGAAGCATTTTAAAGAAACATATGATTCTATTCGATAGTAAGAGTATGGCAAGTTTCCGGATTCTTATGTATCCATCCCCACTCTCTGGGGCGCCTCTAAATAAATTGTAATGTGTTGATGAGCCTTAAACAACATTCAACTCATGTTCTTCACCATGTTCAAACATGCTATAGTTGTATACATCATACATGCTATAGTTGTATAATCATATACATATTATAGATGGATACATCATAACCATGTTATATTTGGATACACCCTTAACATACTATAGTTAGATGCATCATAAATCTGTTATAGCTGGATTAAAAACAATCATGTATATACTAGTAGTTGGATACATCATACACGTGTTTTTGATGGATGCATCCTAAACATGCTATATTTGAATGCTTCAGAAACATGTTACAGTTGGATACCTCCTAAAGACGTTATAGCTGAATATAACATAAACGTGCTATAGTTGGATACATCATACACATGTTATATTTGAATGTATCATAAACATGTTATGGTTGGTTATAGTGAGATGCACCCTAAACATGTTACAGCTGAATATATCCTAAAGAAGTTATAGTTGGATATATCATAAACTTCTATAACTGAATGCTTCAGAAACATGTTACATTTGGATACATCCTAAACATGTTACAGTTGAATAAATCATAAACATGTTATATATGGATTCCTCTGAAACATGCTGTAGTTGGATACATCATACATATGTTATAGTTTGTTATACTATAGTGAGATGCACCCTAAACGTGTTACAGTTGGATCCATCCTAAAGAAGTTATAGTTGGATACATCCTAAAGAAGTTATAGTTGGATACATTCTAAAGAAGTTATAGTTGGATACATCCTAAAGAAGTTATAGTTGGATACATTCAAAGAAGTTATAGTTGGATACATCCTAAAGAAGTTATAGTTGGATATATTCTACAGAAGTTACAGTTGGATACATCCTAAAGAAGTTATAGTTGGATACATCCTAAAGAAGTTATAGTTGGATACATTCTAAAGAAGTTATAGTTGGATACATCATAAACATGCTATAGTTGGATATATCATACATATGGTACATGTTATAGTTTGATACATCCTAAACATCCTATAGATGGACACATCATAAACATTTTATAGTTTGGATACATCATAAACATGCTAAAGTTGGATATATCATACATATGGTACATGCTATAGTTTGATACACCCTAAACATCCTATAGGTGGACACATCATAAACATTTTATAGTTTGGATACATCATAAAGATGCTAAAGTTGGATGCATCATAAACATGTTATAGTTGTGTGCATTAAAACATGTTATAGCTGGATACATCCTAAACGTTTAATAGTTGGATACATCCTTAAACATGCTATAATCGGTGTGTGTGTGTATATATATATATATATATTAACAATGAATTCATAACAAATAAGCCATTAGACATAAGTCCCTCATAATTGTAGAACGCGACTTATTTGTAAGGACTTGTTTATTATGAATTAATTGTTACTACTTATTTGTTATTTCTTATTTGTTATTTCTTATTAGTTATTACTTATTTGTTATTTCTTATTTGTTATTACTTATTTCTTATTAGTTATTACTTATTTGTTATTTCTTATTTGTTATTACTTATTTGTTATTACTTATTTGTTATTTCTTATTAGTTATTACTTATTTGTTATTTCTTATTTGTTATTACTTATTTGTTATTACTTATTTGTTAATATATAGTTCTCAAACAGGCGGGAAAACGAAAACATGGCGGATGCAGATACTGCAGACACTGCTGACGATGCGAACGAGGTAAGGCGTATTGTACGTTCTTTGTAACTTATCCTAACTTACATATTATTTTACGGCACGCCTACACACCAGTTAGTTTACAGAGTGGGCATAGAGACATCTAATACACGCATAGTCCATACTGATCGCCAGTATTAACTCCATAATTTCCCATGTACAAGATCAGCACAACAGAGATGAATGTATTTGCCCCTTAAATGTGTGTCCGTCTTAACGCCGTCTTAATGGACACAATCTCGAGATATGTACCCTTACAAGGAGTCTCCCTACTTGATATATTTCAAAGGGAGCGTTCCTCTCTCGGTATAAGCCACCAGCCCAACCAGACCAATACGAGTCATTTAGATACAATAAAATTATTTACAAGGCATCAAGAATCTAGTAGGTGGAGAAGAGGGGAGCCGGCAGTGTAGTAAGCCTGACTCGGAACTCTTCTATCAACCATAGTTGGCAGCAGGTTCCAATCCCTAATGGTTCGAGGGTAGAAGGAGAACTTATATAATTATGTCCTTTGCAGCTGCTAGTTGATATATACGTTGTGTGCCCCTTGTACGGCTGTCGTTGGATGAAATCCGGACTGATGTCTACTACACCGTGGATAATTTTGTACAGCATTGACAGACGGTTAGTGTACCGTCTGAACTGCAGGGGTTCCCAGTTAAGGTTCTGTACCATGGCAGTGACACAGCCTGGTGTGCGCTCGGTATAGATGTTGTGTACGAAACGAGCAGCACGGCGTTAGACTTGCTCCAAGTTGTGGGTATCACTTTATGAGTGTGGGTCCCATAGTGATACTGTTGCTGCATATTCAAGGGTAGGGCGAACCATAATTGTGTATGCAGCTGCCTTCACGGGTTTGGTACAGTCGCCAAGGTTGCGTCTTATGAAACCCATGGTCCGGTTGGCCTTGGCGACTGTATTGTCTATGTGATGCGTCCACGTGAGTTCTTCGCTAATGGTTACCCCCAGGTATTTACTGCCATCCACGACATCTAGTGTGTGACCATGGAGGCTGTATTGGGTATGTATCATATGGCGCAGTGCAGAGAGATCAATTCTTTTTGCAGAAGGTCAGCGTCGTGTTGGCTTCTGATGAGTGTAAAGTAGACAGTCGTCTGCAAAAAGACTTGAGGAGGAGGAGGAGGTCACTTCTGGTAGGTCATTAATGAAGGTTGAGAAAAGTAGCGGACCAAGAACCGTCCCTTGTGGTACTCCAGATATAACGTCTGCCTAGGAGGACTTGCAACCTTCAAGTAGGACAAGCTGTTTTTTGTTCCTGAAAAATGACTGGATCCAGCGAAGAGTGTTGCCCCTCACACCGTAGTAGTTGAGTTTGTACAAAAACTGGTTGTGGGGGACTTTGTCAAATGCTTTATAGAAATCAAGAAGGATGATGTCTACCTGGCTTTAGATGACAAGCTCTGAGCTATCTTTTGTACTGTTGTTGTGAGTTGTGTTTCGCAGGATTGTCGAGCTCTGAAACCGTACTGGGAGTCTGTCAGTATCCTGTGTCTGTCAAAGTGCTTCATAACACTGCTGTGTATGATGTGCTCTAGAATCTTGCATGCTATCGATGTAAGGTCGGTAGTTTGATGGCAGGTGTTTCTCTCCTCTCTTGAAGGCTGGAACAATATGCGCATCTCTCCAGTTGGGTACTTCACCTTGGTCAAGAGAGGACTGGTAGAGGTGTGCCAGAATGGGTGCTAGTTCATTAGCTGCTGATTTGAGTATGAATGCTGGTATGCTGTCGGGACCCGTTGCCTTGTGTACCTTTAAGTCAAGCAGTAACTTTAGGACTCCTTTATGTGGAACAGCTGTATTTTATCGTAGAATAACATACGACTGTCTTTCTTCTTTGTGTATATGAAAGATTTGTGCTGGTCGTGTTAGAATCATGTTTATTTGTCTAATTTATCTTGTACTGTATAGGCTATAATAAGAAATAAACTATGCAATACATTTATACATCTTTATCTACAGACAATTTCTTTTTTGTCTCGCCTTTTCGAAGAAAAAAAGTGACATCTATGTGTTTATTATCCGTCGAAGGCGGCAGCGTCAGCATCCAAGTTTTGCGTTTAGGTCACTTTCTCACAATCTGTATGCACTAGACATTTCACACTTATGTTACCGTTGCTTATGTTACAGTTGTATCTTGGGTAGTACATCGCAAAGTGACATGATAGGAAATGCGGGTGTGACCTTTACCTTCCCAGAAAAGGGCAGATAACTTAATAATTTTTACATTCAACTTTTGCGTTTAGGTCACAGTTTTAACATACAGTTTTTACGTTTAGGTCACTTTCTCCCGAACTGTTTGTGCTAGAATTTTCAAATTATATTTGTATCTTGAGTAGTACATCACAAAGTGACAGGAAATGTTGATGTGGCCATTACCCGCCAAGCAAAGGGCAGATAATTTAGTAATTCTTAAATTACGTTTATGTCACTTCCTCGCCAACTGTACGCTCTAGATGTTTCAAACTTAAGATGCTTAGTTTATAGTTTAATCTTTGGAAGACAAACAATTCTGTTTTGACATAGTTGTGTCTTGGGTAGTGCATCGTTTTGGACACATGGGTTTCATCTATGACCTTGACCATGTTGACATACTTTTTTCGGATGAAGGTTTTTTTGGTATATATTTTTGTTTTTTAAACAAATGGACTTAAATGTCATATTCAGCAAAATGTAAACTCAGTTATTTTTTCATGTTACAAATTTAACAAACATTCATTTAAACAATATTGAGCTCTTATTTGTTAGGTGAGACATGTGAATCCGCTGATTTCTTAAATTAATTTGCCATAAAAAATACTTTAAAACTAGAACTTTCACTAAGGCAGACAAATATACCGCCTCTGCCCGTTTCATACCTGCACTTTATTGCTACAATAATAGTTTCCTACACTTTAAACTGAATCATCAGAATTATATAAAAACAATCCATAGGGAAATGAATTGGTGGTAAGCCACACAAGGATTCCCACTGTCTAAAACTACAAAGGGCCAAAACTCATGAAACGGACGCTGGCCGGACGAGCTCAAAAGCCCGCCCCACACAGGCCGGACGAGCTCAAAAGCCCGCCCCACACAGGCCGGACGAGCTCAAAAGCCCCCCCCCCCCCCCCCCCCCCCCCCCCCCCCCCCTCATTGCCTCATTGACACTATAGGGCCTTCACTTTTTATCTGACCTTTACCAAAGTTTGCCGCATTGTAATCCGAGCCTTCTCTGACCTTACCTGAGCCCTTTTTACGATTTTGATAATTCAACTGGCTGTGTAAAAAGACACACACAAAAAAAAGGCTTTTAGGGTCAGAGAAGGCTTGGATTAGCCAGATTGTTGATATCAAAAAACTCTCACACAAGTTGAAACCAGCTTGATCAATAACACTGGAGGTATGGTCCTTGTTTTTGTTAGCTTGACTATTCGAAGAATAAGAGAGCTTATGGACTTGCCCCAGCGTCGGCGTCCCACATCAAAGTTTGCGTGTAAAATGATATATAGGGTCCTATAGAAACCACAGCGTCCGAACGCAATGGCATCGTAGGTCCGCACTGTACTGCAAACAAGGACTTGAAACTACAATGAAAGAGACAAAAAACAACAGAAAGGGTGGTGAAGACAGGGTTACCGACTTGGAACGGTCAGTAGGCAATAAGACCTACTGGTTAGCTTGAATCGATTTTATATGCGCACAATCCTCGCTATTATCCTGTCTTCAGCGCCCAAATAGACAAAACAGTGTAAACAAAACTAAATCCCATCAAAAGGAAATCTCTAACAATAAAGTCCACATCCAGAGAAACCAACTAAAGATATACATACAAAATAATAAACATCTCAGGATGTATCCAGAATCGTACTGAACAACCATAGTAGTTGCAGCTAAAGAGAAGACCAATCTAGGGTACGACCAGAAAACCCAAGAGACGAAAGCTCATGCACCCACCTCCCTTAGTTGGGGTTTCAGTAGGTACAATCATAGAGTCCCAATAGGTAGTCCAGTCATCGCACAAGTGAAAAGTGAAGCGTAATGACTGACTGTAGAGGGGTCAATCACTAAACATGCAGTGCGCTGTAAAACCAAGGGGTTATATCCTTTTCTGACGAACTTCCTGATTAAATTTGTAAAGCGGTCAGGAAACCCGTCAGACCCCTTTAACTTTCGAAGGTTATAGACCACATCTCCATAAAATGAGGGTTGTGATATGCCTAGTCGCAGAAGTGTTTTAAGCTGTGTTTACAAGTGTATGTCTCTTACATTTCTTATCCTAGCACAACCAAATTTGGCCATGGGCTTCCTTATAGCATTATCTTCAGGGCTGCATAAGTAATTTTGGTTCCTGTAACCCATGGGCTCTCATGGAACACAGATTATGATAGCCCTTAAAGTGTGTCCCATTTCACATCAAATTATGCGTGTAAGCTGTGTTTACTGTCTTGCATTTCTTGCCCTAGCTCAACAAAATTTGGGAATTGATTTCCTTATAGTATGTTGTAAAGGGCTGCGTAAGTAATTTTGTCTTCTACAAATTCCCATGGAACCCAAATTGTGCAATAAAGGCAAATCAAGGTTTGTGTGTAAGCTGTTGTATATATCTATATGTCTTAAAATATCTTTCTTAAAATAATTTTGGTTTGGGATTTTATCTTATTCATACTTCACCCATATTGGGGCATGGGCTCCCTCCCATGAAATCTGAAAGTTTTTATCTATTTGATACTTCATTTTTCAGAAGCAAACCAGACAGGAGAGAATTGAAGAACTTGTTAACAGTTTAAAGAACAAAAGAGCGGGCATTAGACATTTGAAGACACTTTTGAAGACACCTTCTACCACTATGTTAAAGGTATAATAGTTCTTAGTAGACTTGACCTTCAAAAGCATAATGCACATATGTATGAATTAGACCAAAGACCTATCATGCTTGTATACAAGAGGTGTTCAACTTATTTTGTCAGGGCTTTTTTTCACAAAATTGTCATTGAGTTTCACCTTAAACCAAAATTAATAGTTCCAATAAATGCATATAATACATGTTACACACTGAGTTTGCAATTTAAATAACTCATCTTTTAAGACTTTATGAAAAATTGTACTCCAGTAGAGATGATGAACTAGAAGATGTTGACTTAAACAAAGAATTTTTTTTGGACTCAAAATATACTGAAATTATCAACAGAGAAATCAATTTTTCATTAGTAAGAATTATATATCAAAGTTTCATTATCGTTGTCTACAATGAAAAATAACAGTTCTCCAGGATCTGACGGATTCGGTGCAGATTTTAAGCTCACCTGAGCCTTCCCACCTGAGCCTTCCCAGCTTTTGACAGCTCTTGTCAGGCGTCTTCCAATTTTCAGAAAATAATTCAGATAATTTGTTCATATTTATGTTTCTTTAACAAAACAAGCTGCACTCTTGAAACACTCTTCTAGTATTTTAAGTAGAAGAACATACAATAAATAGTTGTTCAATGTTTCTTTTCAGAATCAACAACTGTCTGGGAGAGGAAAGCATTCAAAATACAAGTTATATATAGGTTGGCAACACTACACGAAAGGAAAATACATAGTGGTCACTGTAAAGAAAGATGGCGGAATTCGTCACATTGACTACAATATTGATGAAGCAGTAACTGTTGACAGTATTATGGAGCTTGCCACTAAACTATTCTATCCAGATGGTCAAAGTTGGATGGAAAAATTATGTGATATGTCTGTTACTCTAGCCAACTTTTCTGGCCATGCGATTGAAGACTTCACTGATTTGAATAAAACCAAGTGTAACTTCCAAGAGTACTTGAAAGCAAATGGGATGTATTCATCCCAGTGCCATTTATATTTTAGAGCTAAACCAAAGAAGAGTTCAAATGATGAAACAAATGAGGTTTGTTCTGCTAAGAGCATAATCACAGTATTAATAGAGGAAAGTAATATAGATGAAATAAACACCTTCATGTCACCTGAATCCCTGATACAGAAATAAGAAGGTATTGCAGAAGGAGCCAGCTCTACATATACTAATAAACAAACAGAGTTTCTTGTGAACAATAAATCCCCAGGAACAATTCAAATTAGGTATATCAAAGAACGAATCTCAAGTTACTCTAGTAACACATTTTCTATTACTTGTCATTCTTCAGAAGACTGCTTCAATATCACAGGCCAGAATGATGATTTGCATTCAACATACAATGCAATAGATGATGGCTTTCTAGTAACAGGAATGAAAAAAGATGATAAACAGTTTCTTTCTGAATCGGATGCTGGTATTTTTGCTTTTCCTCAAGATATTGACCCAAAACCTGAAACAATCATTCTACATGGACCAGGCGAAATACACGGCCTTGGAATTGGGGAAGAAAGGTTTCTTGTAATTGGAGCTGTTACTGTCTTTCATAACAAAAATTACATGTATCGGTGGTACAAGGATGGTGAGCTGATGTGCGAAGGCTTGAATGTTTCAGTGATAAGAGTGAATGAGGCTGGTATTTACACGTTTGCTGTATTGCAAAATGAGAAGATGTACATATATGATCCACCCATTGAAGTTAAACTTGTGTCAACTTTGCAAGTAAATGCAAATGTGCAGCTAGTGCAAGAAGATCTTTCTACCATTGATATCTAAACAAGTTATACATGTACTGATGAGGTCAGTCTGTCTTCAGCACCAGTATTTCACGAAATGTAAACAGAAGTAAGTATACAGACTAACGAAAATTGGAGTAGAAGTGGCTTAAATGATACCATTAGCAACACTCTGCACAATAACAATCAGATGTCAAATCAGTTACCGGTAATACAGTCAACAAGCAGCACCAGTGAGGACAATCTGTCAACTTCTAATGTTCCAGAAGTAAAATTATGTAATGTCGAAATGGGGCAAGAAATAGGACGAGGTGCCTTTGGCATCGTATATAAAGCCGAATGGATCGGTACCACAGTTGCTGTTAAAAAATTAACAGTTAAGAGAATAAAAATGGTCAAAAACAATTTGAAGCGAGAACTACAAATCCACAGTAAAATAAGACATCCTAACATTGTTCAACTTATGGGATATGCAATAGAAACAAATAATCTCTACCTCATATCAGAGTTTGTAAATGGAACAAACTTAGATGAGGTATTATTTGGTGGAATTAGGGATGGAGACTCGGATTTGAATTTGACCACAAAGTTTTCTATTGCCCAATAACACTTGCTGTTGCATACTTGCACAATATTGAACCAATAGTAGTTCATCGTGATATAAAACCAGAAAACATGTTGATCTCTACGGATTATAGAGTAGTTAAGTTATGTGACATGGGTCTCAGTAAATTGAAAACTATGAATACACTGATTACAACCATGGCGGGCATTCAAGCAACACAGCCTGGTACTCGAGAAGAAAAGTGCAACAGCAGCAACTGATGTCTGGAGTCTAGCATGTACCTTGGTTAAACTCTTCTCAGAGGAAACAGTTTGGAAATTAGATGCAGTATGGAAAGAAGACAAAGTGGATGAGGACAGTGCGCAGTTGCACATTGCTAGTTGCATGAAGAAGAAGAGCAAACCAGATGGCCTTGATGTATTGCTCACTAGAATTGACATTCCCATAGCCGTTGTTGGCATTATTTGTAAGGGATTGGCATATGAACAATTAATCCGACCAACAGCGATCCAAATGCTGAAAGTATTTAGAAAAGACAATATCAGTGAATAGATATAGCACATGCCAGCATGGGATGTGAGATAAAAATTAGCTACGTGAAGTTGGCTAAACATATGACATACACCATTTAAAAATATTGAGTGTTGCGCTACATGACATACGACAAACGACATTCAAGTTTTGAATGTTGTGCTACATGACATATGACATTCAAGTTTTGAATGTCATGCTACACGACATACAACAAATGACATCCAAGATTTGAATGTCGTGCTACACGATATACGACAAACAACATTCAAGATTTGAAAGTCGTGCTACAGGACATACGACAAATCACATTCAAGATTTGAATGTCGTGCTACACGACAAACGACATTCAAGATGTTGCGTGATGCGACAAACGACATACGAAATTCACATTGATTTTTGAATGTGGCGAAAATCGACATATGACATACGACATTCAAACTTATAACATTTTGAATGTCACACGACATACGACATTCACATTGATTTTTTTGAATGTCACAAAAACCGACATACAACATACGACATTCAAACTTAAAACCTTTTGAATGTTGCGACATACGAAAAATGACATTCAAGTTTTGAATGTCGTGCTACACGATATACGACAAACAACATTCAAGATTTGAAAGTCGTGCTACATACATTGACATACAACAAACGACATTCAAGATTTGAATGTCGTGCTACACGACAAACGACATTCAAGATGTTGCGTGATGTGACAAACGACATACAAAATTCACATTGATTTTTTTAATGTCACAAAAAAAGACATACAACATAGGACATTCAAACTTAAAACATTTTGAATGTAGCGCGACATATGACAAATGACATTCAAGTTTTGAATGTCGTGCTACACGACAAATGACATTCAAGATTTGAATGTCGTGCTACAGGACATACGACAAACGACAGTCAATATTTGAATGTCATGCTACATGACATATGACAAACGACATTCAAGATGTGAATGTTGCGTGATGCGACATACGACATGACATACGTATGTGTATGTGATTGTCGCGTCGCGTCGCGCGACATTCAAAATGTTTTTTAGTTTGAATGTCTTATGTCGTTTTTCGCGACATTCAAAAAACATTGTGAGTGTCGTATGTCTCATCACGCAACATACACATCTTGAATGTCGTTTATCGTATGTCCTGTAGCACGACATTTAATATTTTTAAATGTCGTATGTTTAGCCAACATCACGTAGCTTATTGTAAGAGAGTGTGTCTCATCAAATTTTGATTCAATGATAAGAGATGGTATGCGTTATTACCGAAATAATGTTACTTAAGTTGTGATTTAAAAACAAACGTTTTATAGTTTCAGTTGTTCTTTTAAATAAATCCATCTCACCAGAATTGACATTCCCGTAGCTGTTGTTGACATTATTTGTAAGGGATTGGCATATGAACAATTAATCCGACCAACAGCGATTCAAATGCTGAAAGTATTTAGAAAATACAATATCGGTGAATAGATATAGCACATGCCAGCATGGGATGTGAGATGAAAATTAGTATTGTAAGAGGGTATGCCTCTTATAAAGTTTTGATTTAATGATAAGAAATGGAAGGCGTTATTACCGAAATAATGTGACTTAAGTTGTGATTTAAAAACAAGCGTTTTTTTAGTTTCATTTGTTCTTTTTAATAAATCCATCTCACCAGAATTGACATTCCCATAGCTGTTGTTGACATACATGTAATTTGTAAGGGATTGGCATAGAAAATGTCAAGTCAGTGAATAGATATGGCACATGCCAGCATGGGATGGAATGGGATGTGAGATGAAAGTTCTGTTATAATGTTGATATGCATAGATTAATCTGTTCCTAACAACTTAAAAAGTGTAATACATGTATGTAGTTAGTAAATCATCTACCTGTCATAGAGAGGATTTGTTTGCATTTACCAGTCGTGTAAGTGTATGTATTTCAGAAAGTATGCCATGACCTGTTTTCCGTTGTCCGAGCTTGCGTCTGTTGTCCGTTAACTTTTTGATGTCAACACTCTAGCAACTTTTTTTTTTTTTTAACAACTATATACCATCCTCTTGACGAAACGAAATTCAAGAAGAGTATTAGCATGTCAGTCATTGGATATTATATATCGTGCTTATGCCAGTACCACCCTCTTGACGAAACGAAATTCAAGAAAAAAAATAGCATGTCAATCATTAATCATTTTTAAACCATCAAATGTACATATCAAATGTACATATTTTGAACAATCTTTAGTCATTAAACACAAAAAGTTATTTACACGAATACATCTGCTACGAAGCCTGACAGTGCTATAACTGTTTTATATAATCAATTGCTGTCGTGTTTTCACGCTTCATGTTTTGCCATATAAAAAGGTATTTTATTGACTGCTTTATGTGTAGCAGTAGGAAGTCAGAGCAAGGAGAATTATTCTCGAACTTGTGAATGTTCCTAAATTTCCATATTTGCCATTTGGCTTCATAAATTATGGTATTGACAATATTATATTTGAATGGAATTGGTTAAAAACCAAGAACCACGTTTTTGAAGTTTATGATTTTTAAATCAAGATCCAGTAATTCAAATATATCTTGAAAAATAGATTCTATATAATTCCATACTTTAATTATGTCACAGTTAAAAAATAAGTGGATGAGTGTTTCAGCGTATATCTTTGTTTACATAAGAGTTATATAGGAAAAGCTTGTGGCGACTACTTCTCTGAAACTACTTAACGGATTTTCATGAAACTTCACAGGAATGTTGCTCTGGATGTCTAGTTGATCCTAACAAAAAATCAGATCGGCCGGAAATTCAAAATGGCCACCACAGCTAAAAATAGATTTTAAAAAAAACAAATTTGTAATGACTTAACCTGAAAACTTAAGTGATATTGATATGTGACATTTTTTCTAAAATGATCAGCATGGCATGTTTTTGGTCCTTGTCTAAAAAAAATTGATTCAACGTTAAACATGGCTGCACACAGCCATCTTTGTTTATGTAGTAGAATTGGAATGCCATTTATAGTATATTAGCTTACCATAAAGGGAGGTAATATCCAATATTCGTTCACATGTGTATATAAGCTTACCATAAAGGGAGGTAATATTCAACATTCGTTCACATGTGTATATTAGCTTACCAGAAAGGGATGTATTATCCAACATTCCTTCACTTGCCTTTGACATGCTACAGGTTTTTATTTATTTTTCATGCATTGTTTCTGTATTTATTTAAAGAGCATATGTCATTTACAGATTTACTTCCTATGGTATTTGTTTGAACTATAATCGTCGGTTAGGTGGAATGACAATAATCCTTAGAAATACACACACATAGCACCATTTTCTTTATATTAAACCCCTGTCACACTAGGGCCGAGTTCTCACGGCGATCCCACGGCGTCCAAGAAAAATGCAGAACGCCGAGGTGCGCGCAGTACGATCGCAAGCATCGCCGCAGCAACGCAGTGGCATCGCCAGTAGACGCATTGGGATCGCATAGAACGCCAAGCGACGGCGCGCACTTTGAGCATGCACAAAACAAACGACGTCGCTCGGCGTTCTGATAAGAGCGCAGTGGGGTCGCCGTAAGGTCGCCATAGCAGCGCAGTAAGGTCTCCTACAACGCCACAGGAGCTCCGCGGGCGCGCACAGAGGTCGCAGTGCGAACGCTGTGGTTGTCGGTGGCGCTTGCACGGAGATTGTACGGCGTTCTCTGAGATGTCACTGCGTCTCTACCGCGCTTATACGGCGCGTCTACGGCGCTTATACAGAGTGTTATTTATTTTACTGCGCTCTTACAACGACTGTACGGAGCTGTCACGGCGATCATTGCGCTCCCAAGGCGCTTCTACCGCGTCCATCGGCGTTTGCATGACAAAAACGAACAAAATAGTATAAATGAATTATAGGTAGTGCAAACGAACGTCTTCAACACGCCGTCAGCGCAGTGTGAGCGCCGTGAAAGCGCAGTGCACGCAGTGGAAGCGCCGTGAGAGATTTTTCTTGCGATCTCACGGCGTTCTTGAAAATTAAACAACGCCGTGCCAACGCAGTGGAAACGCGCTATAGTGTGACAGGGGCATTAAGTATCCAGTATAGTAACTGTAATTTATTCCAGCTTCAAGTAGACATATCTACGGTGTCCTGTTAGTGCCATCTTACCATCGACCTAGGTCGATGGTCGCTAGGTCGATGTTCGATGGTAAGATTCGATGGACGATGGTAAGATGCGATGGTAAGATGCGATGGTCGATGGTCCATATCATCTTACATTCGACTATCGCACCTTACCATCGAGCATCGTATCTTACCATCGCATCTTAATATCGACCATCGCATCTTACCATCGCATCTTACATCGCGTCCATCAAAAAACAAATTTGTAGCGAGTACTTCTTGAAAACTATAAGTGATATTGATATGCGTCTTTTCCTAAAATGATCAGTATGACATGATGTTGATCCTTGTCGAAAATTATTTTGATTCGACGTTAAACATGGCTGCCAGTGGCCATTTTTGTTTACAGAGTTATATAATGAAAACTTGTAGCGACTACTCCTCTGAAACTACTTGACGGATTTCATAAAACTTCACACGAATGTTGCTCTTGATGTCTAATTGATCCTAGTAAAACTTCAGGTCGGCCGGAAATTCAAGATGGCCGCCACGGCTAAAAATAGATTTTCAAAAAACAAGTTTGTAGCAACTACTTCTTGAAAACTATAAGTGATATTGATAATGATCAGAAAGACATGATGTTGGTCAGTGTTAAAAATTGTTTTGCTTCAACGTTAAACATTGCTGCCAGCGGCCGGCCATCTTTGTTTACAGAGTAATATAGTAAAAACTTGTAGTGACTACTTTTCTGAAACTATCAAACAGATTGTCATGAAACTTCACAGGAATGTTGCTATTGATGTCTAATTGATCCTAGCAAAATTTCAGGTCGGCCGGAAATTCAAAATGGCCCCATGGCTAAAAGTAGATTTTCAAAAAACAATCTTGTAGCGACTACTTCTTGAAAACTATCAGTGATATTGATATGGGACTTTTTCTAAAATGATCAGTATGACATGATGTTGACCCTTGTCAAAAATTATTTTGATTTGAAGTTAAACATGGCCGCCAGCGGCCATGTTTGTTTACATAGAGTTATATAATGAAAACTTGTAGCGACTACTCCTCTGAAACTACTTGACGGATTTTCATGAAACTTCACAGGAATACTGATCTAGCTATCAAAAACCTATCAGTAGAGCTTCAAGGTCATTGACCTCTTGTTAAGGTTAAGCAGGAACGTTTAATACACGTAATACAGGGACATATTTTCTATATTATGTTCATGCATCCCATGCTACTGTTAAAATCCCATTTTATACTTAATTATTCGAGTCTCATCTATATTGGCTAAGACAAATCAGCTGCATCATATTGACTAGAACCCGTAATCAACTACACAGGTGGCAGTTTAATTCATGTAAAACTAGAACATATTGTATAGCATATAACAATTTAGTTAAGAGGATTCAAGCGATTCAAAGGTCAGTAGAAACTTGTTCATATAGGTGTATGAGTTCAGTGTATAAATGGAGCGCGTCTTCTGGATCAACTGGGACTGTTAATTCCGGCTTCAATAAGTGAGCTAGCTCTATGAATTCCTGACGACACATTTTCTTCGGATGTCCGTACAATTCTATACACACATCTACGTCCCTTATATCAACTGCTGTCCCAAAATCATGACCTTCAAACAATTCAGGAACGAAATACATGACATCCGTTTACCACATGGCAGTTCCAGTGCATGTTTTTGTTGTCTTATATCGTGCATGTTCCAATGTTGAGCAATTCTATCTAGCTCTGTTTGAATAACATTCATAAAACAAAATTTTAAACACTCGACATGTATCGTATTTGTGGAATCATATGCGCCTGAATCCCTTAAGTCTTTAGATATATTTATCCACCAGTGAATACCCTGTCGTCTTAGAATTCCCCACCACGCTTCGATACGTTGATTAGCCGTACTCCTACCATACATAAAACTCTTCATACCTGCCATTAACTCATTGGCATTATTTCTAAAAAACGGCTGCAAAACACTTGTAATGGAATTTTCTGTTCCAAAATCTGATCGCAAGATCCTAGGTGCAACCTTTGTTTGTTTTAAAGTGTCTAGATAATATGTTGCAATTACACCGGGATTGTTGTTGCTAGATGCTACTTCCAACCACATTATTCGACGGCTATATCCATCTATGCATGCATGTATGCAAAAGCCAAATGGTTTAAGTTTATCGTACCCATCCATATGCCAAACTTAGTTGGGACCTTTTACTAAATACTGTCTACGTTTCAGTCGATGCGCTTTACGTAGTTCAGTTCCATCTGGGTCTACCTTTTTCATGATTTTCAAAACGTCATTCCTTTTTACTTTGAGGCCATGGTCTCTAACAAGCTGACGCCAAATAGCACGATAATCTAGAAATTGTCCGCAAAATTGAGTTTCTTTCAACACTGCATCTGTCACATCTTTTGACGATGTATAATGTAGAGGACGGCGACATAAATGTTGCTGCTTTAGTATGCGCTTCAAATGTTTGACACATATACGATAACCATGACGAGCAAACAACAAAAGCACTATTTCTAAATACTTAAATCCCTCCCTGAAATATAGCTTTATCAAGTCTAACCTCGAGTATTCTTGTTGCCCCGTTGCAGGTAAATAAGCAGGCACTACGCTTGCAACTAATGGTAAATAAAAAATAAATACTGCCGAAAACACAATGATGGATACACTCATCCTTTTACTCGCATGGGACTGAGATCTGAAAATGAAAAATACAAACAATCATGAGGCCACACTTAAACACATCTTTGTTTGCCCAAACCCAACCTTAGATTTTTCAGATGGGTTGGTAGGTAGGTAGGTAGGTAGGTGGGTGGGAAATATCTTCTTTTCTTTCCTTTCATGTTGTGAATAGATTACGATGTTACACATATAGATTGTTTCCCTTTACATAGAAAGAAAAATTATAATAGTAAAACACTCAGGAGGTATAATACTAAATATTCGCGACAGTTTCGTAACTGATGATACTCTCTTTTTCCAAAGCGAAGACGATATAATATGGATCAACATTAACGGTGATACTTCAAATATACAATTTATTTATTTGTAGGTTTGTGCTAGGTTTTACCAGAGAGCATTGGACGACAAGCATAGTTGAACATGGATTTTTTTTATGGATTATTAGATTATGTTATACATATTCATAACGAATCAAAAGGTCAATGCCATATTTTTTTAATGGGAATTTCAACAGTAGAACATCCGACAATGCAGATTATGTAACACACGATACTGATACAAACATAGATGCTCTGCCCGATTATTATGTATAGCTGATAGTTTTTCTCCGAGATTTTCGCAGGATATTGGTTATTTAAATAGCAACGGTAATGTTATTAGACTTTTGCAAGCAGAGTGGGTTACGAATTTTAAATGGAAGAGTGCGTGGGTAGTGATATGGGGATAGTAAAATATGCTTTTGTCGAAAGTAGGGGTAGTAGCCTCGTAGAATATGTAGACTCAGAATCTGTTTTTGAAAATATTTCATATTGTGTCTGTTTTTTTCTATATCAAAGGGTTATTCCAGTTTGACGATGTTGGGAAGTTAGAAGGCAATGTTAAAAATATATATACATGGAATAGGTTCGGATTTTTTAAAATTTTCCTCGACTGCGTCTCGGTCAATAGTTCACTGCTTCGGGTCAATAGCCATTCCCTTGGATAAATAGTGTTAACCATTGCCTCAACAGAAGTAGATAGTTGTATACTATGATCAGCTTGTTATAAATCATGTAAATCGGTTTCCCGGTCAATAGTAACACTATTCACCAACCTACGGCAACCATGCACCTCCGGTTATTGACTGGGAAGCCATTAATAACTACTAGGTCATCCCGACACATTCGTGTGAAGGACACAGCACATTCATATTGAAGAACTGCTTGAAAAAGTTTAAGATGGATTGGTAATTATTCTAAATAAACGTATGGTATTTAAATATACTCACATATCAATGTGTCCAGATCTCAGCAGTTTTTTATGATAAAAAGCTTGTCAACGATGTCCGCCATTTTTTCAAAATGGCGAATAATTCATAACACATAAGTCGTAACAAATAAGTAATAACAAATAAGTCGTAACAAATAAGTAATAACTAATAAGAAATAACTAATAAGAAATAACAAATAAGTAATAACAAATAAGTAATAACAAATAACAAATAAGTAATAACAAATAAGTAATAACAAATAATAAACAATAAATAAAAACAAGTAAGAAAAAACAAATAAGTAATAACAAATGGGTATAAACAAATAAGTCATAACGTGTATAACATGTTTATAATGCATTCAACTGTTTATTATAGCATGTTTAGGATGTATCCACCTATAGATACAGATACATACAACTGCATCCAACTATAGCATGTTTAGGATGTATCCACCTATGGATACAGATACATACAACTGCATCCAACTATAGAACCATGCACCTCCGGTTATTGACTGGGAAGCCATTAATAACTACTAGGTCATCCCGACACATTCAAATTGAAGAACTGCTTGAAAAAGTTTAAGATGGATTGGTAATTATTCTAAATAAACGTATGGTATTTAAATATACTCACATGCTTTATCAATGTGTCCAGATTTTGGCAGTTTTTTATGATAAAAGGCTTATCAACGATGTCCGCCATTTTTTCAAAATGGCGAATAATTCATAACACATAAGTCGTAACAAATAAGTAATAACAAATAAGTCGTAACAAATAAGTAATAACAAATAAGTAATAACAAATAAGTAATAACTAATAAGTAATAACAAATAAGTAATAACTAATAAGAAATAACTAATAAGTAATAACAAATAAGTAATAACAAATAACAAATAAGTAATAACTATAATGTTTAGGATGTATTCACCTATAGATACAGATACATACAATTGCATCCAACTATAGCATGTTTAGGATGTATCCAACTATAACATGTGTATGATGTATCCACAAGTTTATGATACATACAACTGTAGCATGTTTAGTTCCAACTATAACATGTTTTGGATGTATCCATCTATAACATGTTTAGGATGTATCCAACTATAACATGTGTATGATGTATCCACACGTTTATGATACATACAACTGTAGCATGTTTAGTTCCAACTATAACATGTTTAGGATGTATCCATCTATAACATGTTTAGGATACATACAACTGTATCCATCTATAACATGTTTAGGATACATACAACTGTATCCATATATAACATGTTTAGGATGTGTCCATCTATAACATGTTTAGGATGTATCCACCTATAGGTACAGATACATACAACTGCATTCAACTATAGCATGTTTAGGGTGTATCAAAATAAAACATGTGTATGATGTATCCACAAGTTTATGATACATTCAGCTGCATCCAACTGTAGCATGTTTAGTTCCAAATATAACATGTTAAGGATATATCCATCTATAACATGTTTAGGATATATACAACTGTATCTATCTATAACATCTTTAGGATGTATCCATCTATAACAGCCCCGGGTGGTTCCAGGGGGCTCCCGTTTTGTCACGGGGCAAATAATAGGGCCACTGCAGATCTCTTTGGAGGGGTAGGCAGAGGGGTAGAATCACCCCCCCCCCCCCCCCCCCCCCCCAAATTCATTTTCATTTTATCATTTTTTGTTTATGTTCATTAAAGGTCTTCATCATGATCCCTGCATTGTTTCAGGTGCTATCTCGCCCGCATCAAAAGATTAGTGGCAGAAAAACAATAAACGTGACTCCAGCGTAAATGGAGTTTCTACGATAGAATTTGCAGCAACTCTGCAGTTCAGGGTGAGAAGGTTCTAAGGCCCATTTTCCATATTTTATCTCGATGTACATGGAAGATGAGCCTGGCATGTTCATGGCTGTTAGGTGCCACATAACCTCTTCTTGTGTTGGTGCGCCTTAAAACCCAATTTAATTCCATCTATAACATGTTTAGGATTTATCCATCTATAACATGTTTAGGATACATACAACTGTATCAATCTATAACATGTTTAGGATACATACAACTGCATCCAACTATAGCATGTTTTAGGATGTATCCATCTGTAACATGTTTAGGATACATTACAACTGCATCCATCTATAAACATGTTTATGATACATACAACTTCATCCAGCTATAGCATGTTTAGGATACATACAACTGCATCCATCTATAACATGTTTAGGATACATACAACCTGTATCCATCTATAACATGTTTAGATACATACAACTGCATCCAACTATAGCATGTTTAGGATGTATCCATCTGTAACATGTTTTAGGATACATACAACTGCATCCATCTATAACATGTTTAGGATACATACAACTGCATCCAACTATAGCATGTTTTATGATACATACAACTGCATCCAACTATAAACATGTTTAGGACGTATCCATATATAACATGTTTAGGATACATACAACTGTATCCCAACTATATCATGTTTTATGATACATACAACTGCATCCAATTATAGCATGTTTTTGATACATTCAACTGCATCCATCTATACCATGTTTATGATACATACAACTGCATCCAATTATAGCATGTTTAGGACGTATCCATCTATAACATGTTTAGGATACATACAACTGCATCCAACTATATCATGTTTATGATACATACAACTGCATCCAACTATAGCAATCGTATAATGTATCCAACTGATGTATCCACATATAACAAACTATACCATGTTTATGATGCATTCAACAATAATATGTTTAGAATGTATCCAACTATAATATGTGTATTATGTATCCAACTATACTATGTTATGGGGTGTGTCAAACTATTACATGATTATGATGCATCCATCTATAACATGCTTATATATCATGCATCGAACTATAACAAGTTAAGGGTGTATTCAAATAAAACATGTGTATGATGTAGAGAGAGTATCCGGGGACTTGCCATACTCTTACTGTCGAATAGGTTCCTATGATTTTTTAAAGTGCTTGGAGGATATACTCCGATGCACGGGACCGCCCAGTTCAGTGCTATGCAAAAAAAGCATTTACCTCTCTGAGAGCGAACTCTCGTATCTTTCTATGCGTCAGTCAATTTGCGGTGAATAGGTTTGCGAATAGTACGTCCCCATCGGCAGTCTTGCCCAATATTAACATACCGACAAAACTCAGTGGCACTGGGGAAACTTGAACCCGGGTTGTCCGGTTTCAAGTCCACCGCGCTGTCCACTGGGCCGCACCAGCACCCGTGAAGAACATAACACATTCTAAGTGATTACGGCTTTGAAAGTATAAGATAGATTGGTCAGTATGCTAAATAAACAGTAAACAATATAGTAAATAACTAACGAGATGTCCGCCATGTTTAGATGTCCGCCATGTTTTCACTAACCCGCCCTTTACAAAGTAATAAGAAATAAGTAATAACAAATAAGTAATAAGTAATAACAAATAAGTAATAAGTAATAACTAATAAGTCCCTCCAGGGCTTCCGTAGGTAGACTATCAACTAGTAGCATGTGTGACGGGTTATCATACATCAGCCTACCATATACATCGAAGGTTGTTCATGGTCTACTATTTTTATCATGTTATACAATGATACACTAAATGTATTTGAAATCCTGCTTATAACTCGTTCCGATGTCATATGTGGTGCAGGATGTCTAAGTTTGTGGTCGCCAGATAATTTTCAATAATACTGATGTCAATTCCAACGATTTCTTAAGGCGGACTCGATGTCATTAGCTGGGATATTGTTGAGTGTAAAACTCGAAACTCTTATCTTAAAGTCATCTCAGGATGACATTCAAACGAGCCATTTGGAATCTTCTTCTTTGCAAATTGAAGCATTACAAATTCTTGTATCATTCTCTTTCGCTGATATTTTGTTTCGATCACAAGAACCTCGACCAGAACCGAGTTTAACTCGTGCTTATGGTGTACGATCGGGTCAAAACTATAGAGGTAGGTGTTTTATGGGTGCATCTATATATTTTATGGATGCACCTGCACATGTGTGCAAAAGTAAAAAAAAACAAAATTACATTTCTCAACAGTAGTTTGCCTAATAGATACTGAAAAGGGGATCCATTGGTAGAGGGAGGGCGTGGCGCAGTCGGTAGCGCGGCGGATTTGTAACCGGAGGCCCCGGGTTCAATCCTCCGCGGTGCCACTGAGTTCCGTCGGTGTGTTCTTGGGCAAGACACTTTTCCTTAGCCTCGTCCGTCGGATGGAGACGTAAAGAACCATAGGACACAACACCGATTGTGTAGGACAATCGGTAGCGGCTTTTGTTATCAAAAATCATCCAATTACCTCCCTTTAAGGTTTCCATAGCTTCCATAAAAGATTGGTTGGCAAAATTTGTAATACTTAGTACTCGGTTAAGTGTGCTTAAAAACGCCAAACATTGTTTCAAATTTGAAGCGCTTTTAAAGCTGACCTATGCCCTCAAAAACTGGGAATACCAGTAAAAGACGGGGGTACTTTTTTGTTGATGAGTATAGAATCTTCAACTTGGAGGAATTAAAGATGATATATACTTAACATGTCTGACTGGAGAGACAAACTGTGATGCGAGCGCCGAGTGAAGTCCAAATTGATTAGTTTCATCCATCTGTCTGTTAGGTTCTAGTGATTCTCAGTGCTATGCTGGTTGGGTGAATTCACAGGGGCCGCTACGGTAGCCAGACAGGATTGATGATGAAGGCCTATCACGCAATTAGCGAGTAAGAATATCTTCCTTCTACCTTTCCTATCCATTTTTACTCATTTTTTCTTCACACTTTAATTCATTGTTAAGTATATTTGATATTAATTAATGCGCAACCAACCCGCGTTATAATCGTCAATTGTGACGGAAACGCGTACCATACAGATACAGATACAGATCGTCGGAACCCACGTGTGATTGATTAAACTATCACTCCAATCATCACTGAATAGAGAGTAACGGAATGCAATCGAACGTGGATACCGACGATGAGTTTCACCGCGCGATTTCAAAATAAGATAAGCTCACAGTAGCGATACAATTCACAATGAGTATCCGCTAAAATAAGATACATTTACTTGTATTGGTATTCTCTGTGTAATCCGAAAAAAATCAATAAATATTGTTAACACGTCCTTCGTTGACAACATACCATTCGATGATCACGTTCTATAGATTGGTTGGGAATACAGTTTGACTATGGGAAATCAGTGGAGCTACCTCGAAATAATAGTCAAACAAGTAGATTAAGAAGTCAAACAGAAAATGTAGCATTCAAGGACCACACACAGTTAACAGGAAAAACACGCACAGAAACAAACAAGACTTACAAAGATGAATAAGATGCAAGATATGACATCACAAACATAAAAGGGTTGACAATAATAGGGCTACCGCCTGTTTAAGGATTGCAGTGACGTGTGGTTTACGCTTCGAAATAATTCTAATTCGACGCCAAGGACGATTGGCCAGATGGAGCAATGCTTTTTATCGCAATTGGTTTTGTTGGCACCGAGTTTTCCCCTATTTGTGACTATTTCACGCAACTTATCGACATGAACACATCAAATATAAACCAGATATATCGCATGTTTATAAAATAGTAAGCAAAGCACGATATGCAAGTGAGTTAGCTCCAATGCCAGAGAGCAAGTTCCAATGCTATGGATGTGACATGACACATTATGAGAATATCATTTCCTCTTGATTTAGATATAATTTATATTCTAAGTCATTGGTTGCATAAACTTTCTAAAGTGCTGTGTTTGTAATAGGAATCTTTTTCACTCTCATCCCGGCGTCGACGTCCATTATGCCGGTAAGTCCAAATCCGCTTGGCGGAATACAATGACACTTTTATGTATGTTTACATTTATTCGAATTTTAATGAAATAATTTCAAGGGAGCGAAAATGCGAATGCGTGAATAATAACCGACCTATAGTTCAACCCGACCATTGTCTTGCGGCTGCCTTTTCTCTGCACGTGAACATAGTTGAACCCGTCCACTGTCTAAAAGCAACACTCTTGACTGCTGACACAGCTTTTTTTTACCTGTTTACTCTGTATAAGGTACGTGAGAGATGATGAAACAAACATCTCAAATGTCAACAACTCATGATGCAGGCCAATACAATTAAATGACACCTTTATTACACGTTTATGCTGTACCAGGGCCTTTTTACCAGTTTTGGGGAAGGGGACTTTTGTCCTTAATTGGGGAAAACTATCCATTAATGGGGAATGAAATGTCCAAGTTAAATTTGAAAGATGGGGAAATATACATGATTTGAAAAGAAATTTGGGTGGGGAAGGGTCTAATACAGGCCGCTGCAAAGAAGGTTAAAAAGGCCGTGTGTTCATTCAACTTGTTAGTGGTGACTGTAACTATTAAATAAATAAATACTGTAAAGAGGAGATAACAAATAATGACAAAAAAACACACATTCAGCTGCCTCAATTAGAAATACTTGTAATGGTGAACAAGTGGGTAGTTACTGGGTAGTTATTGTTTTATAGTCGGTGTTAACGTAGGAAAAGGCAAACCATACATAAATATTTTAAACAAATTCTACCCTTGAAAAGTGGGTTGATCTGCCTCAACCGACCGTCATATATAGCCTAATATGTGCTATCATGATGTACAAAACAAAACTCCTCTTACATCAACACCATGCCAAGTTAAGGTTGTCATCTGCGCCATTAAGGGTGATATTTGTATAAGCTGTTCAGCTTGTTTAACGATGTAAATAAAACACGTATATGCAGTTTGTGACTGTTTTACTGTGGTTTCTGATACTAAGCTTATGGTTTCGTTTGGAGGTAATATATACATTTAGTTCGATTTTAACAAAACATCGGGTTTATTAATAAGGTACCCAACTGATTCGAAACGCATCTTATCAGTTGCTATAATGGTTACGGTATAATATAGCAAACACAGTTTAAAAAAAAAATAGATCACGGGTGAGGAGAAAAAAATATATAATGCAGACTTGAACCAGTACTATCTCATCTCAGAAACAGTTTACTGAAATGGTATTCGAATGATTACACATATATGAAAGGGAAATAAGTCACTTTTACAGGGGAACACTTTCTGCATGCCAATCACGAAACTCGGCATGCATTTTTAGACAAACCGTATCGATGTTTTAAAGAACACACGAATGGCATTGATGATAAAACTACAGATTACTTCCCCTTTGGTATTTAGTCCGCAAGTGTTAATTTTGAAGCTGCTCGTCTCTCATGAAAACCTCATTAATGAGGCAATAGTATCACTAATAACAATGTATTAAATCAGAGCGGCACCATTGTCAGAGGAAAATAACCGCTGGGAAATAACTGGACATAACTGGTAGACGGAAAAAACGTAATGGGACATAACTGAACATACTAGGAAATAACTGGACATTGCCGGGAAATAACTGGACCATATACTGAATATGAACAATAAGTCATCAGATCTCATCTTTCGTGTTTTCTCGCTCATAATATACGTAAGAATACTGTATTATGTCATGGCAGTGATATGCTAGAAGGAAAAACGTGCTGGGAAATAACTGGACTCATCTTTCGTGTGTTTGCGCTCATAATATCCGTAACAATACTTTATTATATTAGGGCAGCGATATGGTCGACGGAATAATGTGCTTGGAAATAACTGGAGATAGCTGGGAAATGACTTGATATTGCCGGGAAATAAGTGGATCATATATTGTATTTGAACAATGTGTAATCATATTTCATGTTTTCTCGCTCATAATATCCCCAACAATACTCTATTATATCAAGGAAGTGATATGGTAAACAGAATAACGTGCAGGGAAATAACTGGACATAGTGGGAAATAAATGGACGGGAAATAACTGGACCATATATTGTATTTGAACAATATGTCATCATATCTCTTTTCTTTTTTTCTCTCGCTGATAATATCCGTAACAATACTGTATTATATCAGGGCAGTGATACGGTATAGACGGAATAACGTACTATGAAACAACCGGACATATCTATGAATAACTGGACACTGCCGGGAAATAAATGGACCATATATTGTATATGAACAATATATCTTTTTTTAGAGAGAGCGAGAGAGAGAGATAGAGAGATATGAATACTGTATTGTCTGTCTGCACACATCATACAAACCGACAAACACGCAGGCTGACACACACGCAGGCTGGCCGTCAGACAGACAGGCAATCACACGTGGGCGCACATACATGTACAACACATTTGACACGTACGTGGCAGACACATGCGCACGGAAACAGCACACATATCATATATATTTGTTCATGCTTGTTTTCATGAGAAAACAATAAAACTATTATAGCTGAGTTAATATTTGTATAAATTAGTTACCTCCGCTATGGTGCGTGAAAGTGAAGCTTTTCCTGTGTTGTTGTTCGTACGATTTTATAAATCCCATATTTGATGAATTAAACCAGCTGCAGATGGCAGGTCTTAAAAATAGTTTAACTGTTACAGGGAACAACGGCTGAGAACTGTTATATAGTAATGGACCAGATTTTGTGATTTTATTGGCGGTGCTAAAGCACTGTCAGAGGTATAAGGGGTTTTAAATGGAATTCTAGGAATGTGACAAACCTAACAGCACACTGCAACACTATGCAACACTACGCTAGAAGAAGTAGTCTCTCATGCATGCCTTTAATTTGATGCCCTAAATAAGAAACAATGTTCAGAATAAAGACAATTTATTATTTATTTAGGTCATACATACCTATTTTATCAAAATTTCACTAACACTTTTTATCATCTGTTTAAAAGGTTATAACTCTAGTTATAATCGTGCTACAAGCAGAAGATATTTGTATAATAGAAAGTGTATCATGTTACTAAAAATAGAGCTGAAGGGCATAGTATATTATATAGAGTGGTGTCTTAGTGTGGAGTCTTGGTGTGGAGTCTTGGAGTGGATTGCAGTGAATAATTGGAGTGACCTTGGAGTCACATTTTGGAGTGACATTGGAGTCAAATTTGGAGTGAATATTTTGGAGTCAATTGTTTTAGTCTAATCTTGAAGTCTTAATTTCTCTTACAATTAATAACTTTTTAGAAACTAATACATTTACATGGGTTACTTCATTCGCACATACACTTATTTATTTATTAAATAACTCTTTAAAATGCATGTGTCTATTAAGCTACCCAAGTTTAACAACTAATTCCAAAACTGCACATCTAATTTTAACTTGGGCACTGTTACTACATGTTCTGAATTTTTTTTTTTGGAACAGTTAGGCAGAGAGAGCTCTAAGTTCCCATATTACAACTTTAATGCTTTTTGTTTTCAGTCTCTGTGGTATGACTGACATATTGGACATATTGGAACCCTGTATACCCCTGACACTGGATGTCAGTGTCCTGACCTAAGATTAGTTGGTCTATCGGGACTAGTTTATGTCAGGCCAAAGGGTCATAATGCTTCAATACTGGGGTTAATGTTTGGGTATCCAAGTTCATTTATGTTGTTTTTAGATGGTCCGTCCCTCACATTAAGGTTAGCACATGTCTCATGGGACAATGCAGCTGTACTGAGTATGTTAGCAACTGTGCACCTTGTGAGGGCCATTCAAAAATATTAAATTGATAATTATCCAAATTATTCACTCCAAATATGACTCAAAGGTCACTCCAAACTGTGACTCCAAGGTAACTCCAATTATTCACTCCACTCCACTCCAAGACTCCACACCAAGACTCCACTCTGTATAATATACTATGCCTCGCTGAAGAGCTTGCTCAGAAAAAATCTACGGAAGCTAACTCGGGCCAGATGAGTTAGCTAAAATATGTTTAAATATAAAATTGGTAATGAATATCAATCATCTGAAACATCACTGAATGTAAAAAACAAACCATGGAAGTTACATTTACAGCACTTCCATTTCCCATCCATTCAAACACTTACAAAAAGCACCGTCCATCAGTGTCTTCAGCACTTTGATTTAATACGGCTTCTACCTCACGGTTGATATAGTATATACAACTCAACAACAGCATATATATCATAGCATGTAATATTAGTTGAAGTTGGCTGTGAGATCGAAGATCGTAGATCGACATTCAATATCGAACTGGGTTTTCAATGTCGAGCTAGCTCTGAGATCGATATTCGGTTAAACTTATAAGAAGGCATACTGAATACAGAGCTGGGTTTGAATTTCGAGCTGGCTCTGAGATCGATATTCGTTTTAAACGTACACCAAGGCATTATGAATGCGGAGCTGGGTTTGAATACAGAGATAGCTCTGAGATCGATATTCGGTTAAACTTATAAGAAGGCATACTGAATACAGAGTAGTGTTTGAATTTCGAGCTGGCTCTAAGATCGATATTCGTTTTAAACATGCACCAAGTCATTTTGAACGCAGAGCTGGGTTGCAATTTCGAGCTGGCTCTGAGATCGATATTAGTTTTAAACGTATAACAAGGCATTTGGAATACAGAGCTGGGTTTGAATTTGAGCCGGCTCTGAGATCGATATTCGTTTTAAACTTACACAAAGGCATTATGAATTCAGAGCTGGCTCTGAGATCGATATTCGTTTTAAACATACGGCAAGTCATTTTAAATGCAGAGCTTGGTTTGAATACAGAGCTGTCTCTGAGATCTATGTTCGTTTTAAACATACACCAACTCATTTTGAATGCAGAGCTGGGTTTGAATACAGAGCTGGCTCTGAGATCGATATTCTTTTAAAACATACACCAAGGCAGTATGGATGCAAAGCTGGGTTTGAATTTCGAGCTGGCTATGATATCGATATTCGTTATAAACATACAACCAGACATTTTGAATGCAGAGCTGGGTTTGAATGCAGAGCTGGCGCTGAGATCGACATACACCAAGGTCTTATAAATGCAGAACTGGGTTTGACTACAGAGCTGGCTCTGAGATCGATATTCGTTTTAAACATACGGCAAGTCATTTTAAATGCAGAGCTGGGTTTGAATACAGAGCTGGCTCTGAGATCGATATTCGTTATAAACATACAACAAGGCATTATGAATGCAGAACTGGGGTTGAATTTCGAGCTGGCTCTGAGATCGATATTCGTTGTAAACGTACACCAAGGCATTATGAATGCAGAGCTGGTTTGAATTTCGAGCTGGCTCTAAGATCGATATTCGTTTTAAACATACACCAAGTCATTTTGAACGCAGAGCTTGGTTGCAATTTCGAGCTGGCTCTGAGATCGATATTAGTTTTAAACGTATAACAAAGCATTTGGAATACAGAGCTGGGTTTGAATTTGAGCCGGCTCTGAGATCGATATTCGTTTTAAACTTACACAAAGGCATTATGAATGCAGAGCTGGGTTTGAATACAGAGCTGGCTCTGAGATCGATATTTGTTTTAAACATACGGCAAGTCATTTTAAATGCAGAGCTTAGTTTGAATACAGAGCTGTCTCTGAGATCTATGTTCGTTTTAAACATACACCAACTCATTTTGAATGCAGAGCTGGGTTTGAATACAGAGCTGGCTCTGAGATCGATATTCTTTTAAAACATACACCAAGGCAGTATGGATGCAAAGCTGGGTTTGAATTTCGAGCTGGCTATGAGATCGATATTCGTTATAAACATACAACCAGACATTTTTAATGCAGAGCTGGGTTTGAATGCAGAGCTGGCGCTGAGATCGACATACACCAAGGTCATATAAATGCAGAACTGGGTTTGACTACAGAGCTGGCTCTGAGATCGATATTCGTTTTAAACATACGGCAAGTCATTTTAAATGCAGAGCTGGGTTTGAATACAGAGCTGGCTCTGAGATCGATATTCGTTATAAACATACAACAAGGCATTATGAATGCAGAACTGGGGTTGAATACAGAGGGTGGCTCTGAGATCGATATTCGTTTAAAACATACACCAAGGCATTATGAATGCAAAGTTGGGTTTGAATTTCGAGCTGGCTCTGAGATCGATATTCGTTATAAACATACAACCAGGCATTTTGAATGCAGAGCTGGATTTGAATGCAGAGCTGGCTCTGATATCGATATTAGTTTTACACTTACACATAGGCATTATGAACGCAGAGCTGGGTTTGAATACAGAGCGTCTGAGATCAATATTTACACCAAGGCATTATGAATGCACAGCTGAGTTTGAATACAGAGCTGGCTCTGCGATCGATATTCGTTGTAAACTGACACCAAGGCATTATGAATGCAGAGCTGGGTTTGAATACAGAGCTGACTCTGAGATCGATATTAGTTATAAACTTACACCAAGGCATTATGAATGCAGAGCTGAGTTTGAATACAGAGCTGGCTCTGCGATCGCTCTTTATAGTGATGTAGGAAGAGTTGAACGGAAGCGGTTTACAACTCAAAAACTTCGAAGTCATGTAACTCTTTTCAACAATAATTCAACCGGAACGTCCTGGCAATAAGCGCTACTAGAAAGCTGATACTTCATACAAAGATCTATGAAAATCGGATAAAAAAATATATAGAATATTTTCAATTCCAAAGCTCAAATTTCACTCTCAGATCAAATTCAAAATAACGTTTAAAGCGAATATCGATCTCATTAATATTAATTATAAGAATAGTATTAAGCAATTTGTTTTTGCATATTATTAATTTTTGATATTATTGCACATCAGACGGAATAGTGAATTCCCAACATTTTTATTTAAATGTCACCAGGTAAAATATAAATCCTATAAATACAAATACCTTTGAGATACCTAATCGGTCTTATTGTATGTATACAGTGCAATACAGATCAAGTATTCTGATTATAGGACAATGACAATAGGCCATTGGGTTGGTTCCGTTATATTAATGTTCTTTAAAAATCAGAATATATGTTTAACACAGCTGATGATTTTAGAAAGGTCATCTAAAACGCTTATCAAGTAACCCCGAAGGTATATATACTGGACCAAACAGCTAACGCACCAGTAGATAATACCTTTAATATGTGAACTTATTTATATATGCCGACTGGTACCGTTGGAGACAGGTGATTTGAACGATTTGTTTTTAATTTACAGTCGTTATTGACAAGATATTTGTCTCGTTCATAAGGAAATTTGTTTTGATTTATTGATTGTTATTATTTAGATATTAAAGGTATTGTCTACTGGTGCGTTAGCTGTTAGGTTCAGTATATATTTTAATGACACACGTGTTTTACATTGAGGTCTTGTGGGAGATTGGGATGTTTCAAATCAATTCCCTATTTCGTCTTTTTTTCTTCTTCTTCAAAAAAAATAATGTTTCTCCTGGTAATGCACACCGACATCTCAAATACTCGATTCTGAAGTTTCATCTGGACTTGAACTGGGAACCAGGGGGTCAAAATGGTATTTCCGAAAGTAGTCCCATATACAGTTGACAGTAATGTTATTTGAGATGTTGTGTGAATGAAAATACACTCCACAGGTAGTGCGATTAATATTTGTGCGTAGAGGGTAGATTTCCAGATATTTGCTTTAAGAATCAGGTAAATCAGAGCTGAGACAAGTGAATGGCACTACGTTTTGTGAAGTAAGATTTGTTTGTGTTCCTCATCAGATTTGACCTGAATTGACCTAGAATTGATACCTACTTTCACTTTGATCAAAATTCTGAAAGTGGAAGCCGAAATGGAGCTTGATTTTTTGCTATGTCTGTGTTATGCTAGCTATGAAGATAGTTTACTGACAGTTTCGAGTATGACGGAGTATAATGGCATGTGTGACGCCATATTAGGCTATACTGTAAGTCTATGGGAAATTATTAGTGGTCCAGTTCCTGTATGGTACCGGGCAGTCGCAGACTTCGTGACATACTAGGGATGTTTCTGTTGCAGGTATGTAGACTATTTGTGTTTTTGTAACAGGCATTATACATGGTTGTGTCTTTATAGTGGTTTTTAGTTTATTAGTTAGTGCAGATATCATTTTGGGGGTCAATTTATGATAGCAGCTCTATGAAAACTACTGAAAACATTACTGTTGGTAAGTGGAATTTGATTTAGAGATTATCATCCAGCACCAGCAACATGCAGGCTGCCTACAGACTTTATTTAGAGGAAAATCTAGGGAAAAGAAGTGAACTTGCTGCTAATCAGCTGTGTGTCCTCTGGACAGGTGGCCAGAACCACTATGGGTATGGACAGTGCCGTTGGCTTACAGCAGACTGGAGGCGTCAGAACCCTTGTTTGGTGCATAGAGTAGCCATGTGCTTGAAGATGGACACTGTTGACCTTGGACCTAGGGGTGTATGTGTCAGTCATTTGTGCCACAACAAAGTGTGCATAAATGCTGACCATCTCTCCCTAGAACCAAAGGCGGTCAATAATCGGAGAGAAGCATGTGTCTCGGCTAATGTGTGTCGCGGGCACAGTCCGTTTGAGAAATGCCTGCTCAACTTGAAGATTTAGCAGGGTTTTTTTTTTTTCTCACAGGTTAATTTTATTATTTTTTTAATTGGAATGGAAAAGACAACAAAAAATCAAAGGTAAGAGTATATACTGTTTTTATTTAAAAGCAAGGCAGGCAGGCAGGCAGGCAGGCAGGCAAGCAAGCAGCATGGTCGGTAATTAATTAATTAAATTAATTAATTCAGTTTAGTAAGTAAGTAAGTACGTAAGTAAGTAAGTAAGTAAGTAAGTAAGTAAATACCGTAAGTGAGTTTACCAAATATACAGTTACAAAGTAAGTAATTAGCAAACAATATCTGCAGTAACAGAACATAGAACATAGAACATAGCATAGTACAGAACAGATCAGAACAGAACAGAACCTAAACTTTTAACTTCGCTTCTTGTATTTATGAAGCAAATAATTGTTTCTAATAGTCTATTTGTAGAATTCACACACCATGTCATTGTTTCTGCTGGTTGTCACACCTTTAAATTAGTCACAATGTTCATGAAGGTTTCTGGTAGCTGTGGTCATTGCGTTCCTTTACATAGTCAGATTGTCTGTTGTTTTTCTGCTTAGTGTACCAGCGGTGCCTAGATTCCATTTTGCCACGTCGTTCCAGCCTGCGTTTGCGATATGCCTCACTTTTAGCGTTTACTCTGTGGCGTCTCATGTCAGCTTCAATTTTGTTGATAGCCTGTTCTGGTCTTTTTGACAGATGGATGCCCATGTAATGTAATTTCATAAGTAAGGCACCAGCCTGTCCGTTGTTGTGTCGTAATATTGCTGATGCGCATCGACCACTGCTGTTTCGTGAGAAGTTGACATTTTTTGGAGCACTCTTTGAGAGCGAGGCATTAAATGATTCAACCGATTGAGTGCTGTAATTATACATTGTGCTTTCCAGCGATTCTTCACTAAGCCTCATTCGTAATATTCCCTCCAATAAAACTTTGTCTGTTTCAGTCATTCGGAGAGTTGTTATATTGTGGGGACCTAAGAAAGCCGAACGTTCAAACCAGCAAGTCTTTTGTCCGCCACCACATACGAGGGAGTTTCGTCTACACATACTGCAGTCACCAGAGTAGCAAAGTACAGTGGCTTTCAGAGCTTTGTTTACCGCCTTAATAATCCGAGGTAAGTCACCACAATACAGCTCCATCACTTTCTTTACAATCAAACTACACCTCGACTTAACGTCCACTCTAAAGACTTTTTTAGCCTTATTAGTAGCCTCTCTGGTACCACAGAGACATGTCACTACTAAAGTTTGTGTTTATGCACTTTCGTGCTTGCAATCGCCCCATATGTACTGGGTCTTTCTGAAGTTTTATTTCATGGTCTGGAAAAAGAGCCCTGTAGGCATCCGCGAATACATTTTGAGCTTTGGCATCCTGGTCAGTGGTTAGTATAGAGACTTTAATTCCTTTCTGTGCGAGTCTTGATGCTATGCATTTGGCCATCTCATATTCGGAGTGAGGCGCTACATTTCGTATTGTTGCTGTACAATCTGGATGTCCACCAGGGCAGTTCACCTCAACACCTTGCGAGCGTAGACGTGCACCTGCATAACACAGCTTGTTTTCTGTCTCACAGTCTATGATGTAATGATTCTCTGTCATTGACTCAGCAAAGACTCCAATGGCCTGTGATGAATTTTGCCCTGGTTTTGAAGCACTCACAATTGTTATGGAGTTGTACCTCCCATCAAATGACCCATGTATGTCTCCACTCAGACCAAGGTCTGACAGAATGTGTCTAAGCATAGTTAATTTTTTTGTCCATATCTGCCTTGTTTAGTTTAACTGTTTCCAGTGCCACTTTGTTGGCTGTCTTCTGCATTGAGCTCTTCGCTGGAGGCGGAATGTTGGCTGATGCAATCAGAAGCCGAGCCCGTGTGTTGCCTATAGGCGTGTCTTGTAGGCCTACTTGAAATGAAACATTTGTCATTGCTGCATTTGGACCTGGTAAACGCGTCTCTGTCTCCTTGTAAAATTTGTATTGCGCAGAAATGAAGTCACAGTTACTAAATCTGAATGTATATTTCCAGGCTAGATCCCATTTCACATTGCTGTGAATTACCAAATATGGCGTTGAACAGTCAGAATTTGTTTGATGCTTCTGGGTGCAGTCATTTACAGCTTCCATCATTTTAATGTTATCGATGATGCGATTTCCTTCAAAATCATTTTCAGCTGAATTGGTGGTGTTCTTTTCCTTTTCAGATTTTGGCCGTAAAACAAGGACATCGTCTTTGTGTTGACTTGTTGATGCTGGCGCGCAAAGTACAGCAGACGGGTCTGCCCGCCGTATCGATCTGGCTAAAGATGTTGTCATAGCAGATGAAGCCGAGCGTAAACCTTTATTATAAGGTATGTTGTTGTTTTTGAACAGAAAAGCTTTCCTCTTTCTTTGGCCTTTCATGATGGGAAGATGCAATGAAGCTAAATCTCTGAATTAGCATCACATTGTATAGCAGACAATTCACACAAACATCTGTGAGGGAGCTAAAACTCCAGGTTGCATTTGCTGACCATACTCGGTCTTAATTAAGGAAGTGGGAGGTCAAAGACTCCATGTTGTGCCTATAAGCTACCAATTATCTACCATACTTGCAGCCTTAATCAGTGATGTAGATGAGATTGTATTTACAGTTTAATGGAATAAATAATAATAAGTGGAAAATAATTTGATTTGAAATTCTCTTGTAATTAATATTAATGCCTTATAATTAGTAATAGATAGAGTCTGGTATCAGCGAGTTGGCTTATTTAAACACCGAGATGGGCGTAGCCCATCGAGGTGTTTAAATAACCAACGAGCTGAGACAGACTCTATCTTTTTTGTAGCATGGTGTACCTAGTAACACTGTGACGTCATAGTGACCGTACTCTAAATTCCAATATCCGGTAGTTGTAGTACGGTTTAGCCACGCCCCTTTAGTTACCCTAAGTTAAACGATTTAATGCTCTGCATTCATCAAAGGAAATGTCACCGACCATGCTACAATTATAGTTATTGTATAAATACAAGTTATGTAGAAAAGTTAAAGGGATATCGCAAGTTTAAAAAAAGAGTAAAACAATTGCCGTGTGTCCCTTTAAAAAAAGAAGTCATAGTTCAAAAAAAAGGTTTGATAGATTTTCAGATTAAGAATAATCTTATATAAATGCCTGCAAAGTTTCATTTGTCTATGACAATTCTGAAAAAAGTGATTAAAGTTAAAGGGATATCGCAAAAAAAAGAAAAAAGTAAACCAATTGGCGTGTGTCCCTTTAAAAAAAAGGAAGTGATAGTTCAATTTTTTTTTTTTTTTATAGATTTTCAGATTAAGAATAATCATATATAAATGCCTGCTAAGTTTTATTTGTCTATGACAATTCTGAAAAAAGTTATTAATTTTTTAGATTTTCCAGTGTGTGTAAATTGCTCGGATTTGGGGCCATTTTCTTAAATACAGGTAAAACGGCCGTCACTATAAAAAAAAAATCTTGCGTTATTTCAGTGGGTTTTGCTATTGATGTATAGGATATAGTTTGCAAATTAAGACCCGATAGCTTTTGACAGTTTTTCTTTTTTTTAACTTGCGTATGGAAACTAGGTAACTTCAGAAATATCTGTAAAACGGTTCTATTTATGGCATCGGGTTGAATATAAACATTTATTTTTGTTCATGTAAGAATTGGAATGAATACATTAATATTGCAAAGGAACTGCACATGTTTTTTTATAATTAAGTTTCATTCTAGTAACTAGCTTATTTTTTTAAATATTTTTATTTCACTGAATGCGAACCAATGACGATTCAGTCTTTTTTAAGCTTTTCTCATGAATTTGGCACACTCATCAAACATGGACTTCATGCGAGCAGTGTTTAAGTTACAGCCTTCAAACTTACAGATACTACAGATCTAAGGTAGGCGTTAACTTGTATGTTATCTTAACGGTTAAATCTGCAGGAATGGTTCTATATAGGACTTGAACTGGGAACCAGGGGGTCAAAATGGTAGTTGCCGAAAGTAGTCCAATATACAGTTGACAGTAATGTTATTTGAGATGCTGTGTGAATGAAAATACACTCCACAGGTAGTGGTGATTAATATTTGTGCGTAGAGGGTAGATTCCCAGATATTTTGCTTCAAGAATCAGGTAAATCAGAGATGAGACAAGTGAATGGCACTACGTTTTGTGAGGTAAGATTTGTTTGTGTTCCTCGTCAGATTTGACCTGAATTGACCTAGAATTGATACCTACTTTCACTTTGACCAAAACTCTGAACGTGGAAGCCGAAATGGAGCTTGATTTTTTGCTATGTCTGTGTTATGCTAGCTATGAAGATAGTTTACTGACAGTTTCGAGTATGACGGAGTATAATGGCATGTGTGACGCCATATTAGGCTATACTGTAAGTCTATGGGAAATTAATAGTGGTCCAGTTCCATCTGTTATAGCCATAATTATGCAAATATACATTTATGTTTGTTGAAAAGCCGGTTAATCTATCTATACAAATGTATTTGTTTAAACGTGATTACAATAAGGACACGGTAAGGACATTTATGCCAGGGGAGAAATCCGATACATAAATCTATATAAATGTGTTTGTTTAAATGTGTGATAGTTGGTTGAATGGTGTCTTACGTCATTTTCAGCCTATTTACGTCTATATATGCTGAGTGGTGGAGGCAGAACACCCACTTTTTCGCATCCGTAATAATCGCTATCCCGTGTGTGTGTGTAATTCGAAGGTTTAAAGTCCGTCCGCCAACTAAAACGCCAGGGGAACCCTGGCGCTATGGGCACAATAGAGTCTGGACTGTTCTAGTGGAGTGTGTTGGTTGATCTGGTGCTGCTGCAGTGGTTGTCGTATAAGCCTAATGACACTCAAGCTACTGAAGAGAGACAAACCAATTCAGTAATACTAATATATGACCACGATACGCGAATAAAGTGTTCATACTAGTAGTGGCGTATAGGGCTGGCAAGGCGGCCCCTATACAAACACCATAAGTGTCACCAGTGCTCTTTACGTGTGTGTATGTAGGTGGTTGTCGCTTTCGCTCTGTGTAGTTTTCGCTGCGGCGGTGAGTGGTCTGGACTGGTCTGGCATGGTCGTCTGCTGCTGGCGTGGTCTACATCCTCTACGGTGTTCTGCAACCTCTACGAAGTGGTGACGGTCTTGTTTAGGGCCACACCCATCACAGTATGACCCCTGCGCCGCACACACCGCCCGATGTCTGTGTCACCCTTAAGTCTTCTGTGGCTTGTGAAAAACCACGGTCGAATGTAGGCTTCGCTTCAACATGCTGACCGGGGTTATGGTTGCGCCCCGATCTAGTTTTAGCTTCAGCCTGCGGACCTGTTCCGACTTCAGGGATCTGGAGACATCAGATGATGTGTGCTGTGATGGGACGCAGGAGACAGCTTCACATTCAGTCAACCGATATTCAATTCAAACCTGAGAATGACAAGTTCTCAGGTATTGAATATCGGCAGTGCCCTCTCCACGACGTGCACGTAGTGAAGCTCTAGAGAAGATAATCGCTATCCCTCCAAAAACAGGCACGACCGTTTCTTAGCGTACTAACGATGAAGTATATATGTAACACATGTGTTGCGTCGAATTATGAATTAGCAATTCATTTTATGCATATTCAATTACGGGTATTTCAAGTATCCGTGAATAAATCTGGATTTTTAATCGGCACATATGCATTGTTTTATGACCTCAGTACATGGATAAAGTTTGGAATAAAGATTTTGAAGCGAAATTGGACGATTTAGTTTCGTTAAGTGATATACATATAAGGTCACGGTAAGGACATAGATGCCAGGATTGACACTCGATAAAGCTGACTGTTTATACTTAAGGCTATTTATAAGCACTCTTTGGTCATGTACTATATTGCAGTCTAAATAATGTAACCATGGTAACCATGTAAACTAAACGTCTATAACTACACATATCAGAGCCAGTTTGGGTTTGTGATTATCTCCATTTATAGCAGCCATTAATGAAACAATTTGGTGGGGTGTGTTTAAAGGTGGGGGATAACTTAGGAGGCTCTGGCACTTTCAATATAACACCTATGTTCGATATACGCTCACATAATTCATTTATAAAGACAGTACAATACTTTTAATGAATGTGTGCATATGCTTAATGGAGGACCTAACAATTACATCGTCCAAACACATAAAAACACGAAAACTGTTCTGCCTGATGAAAAACAACAAAAGCTATTTCAGGTTATATTTCAGGTTAGAATGTCATAAAAATAGCATCAAAAGGGAATCACAGGTTCCGCCGTGGATTGAACTCGGGACCTTCTGCGTGTAAAGCAGACGTGATAACCACTACACCACGTAACCTGTTGTGATAACTATTCCCTTCAAGGAATAATATCAACAAACAATAATATGCAAAACAAAGTCTTCTAATTAATATTAATTATTAAACAAATGCAAGTCATGCAGAAAAACTAGCGGAACGCCGTGAATTTTATAAATAATGAAGATTGCCGTGAGTCTCTTTAAATAGTTTTGAAGTTATGGCCAGTCGAGCTTGCTCAGGTTGCAGGTTAAAATGTTATGAAAAGGGGCATAGGGCATACCGCTGCCGAAATTAGTCAGTTATTGGAGATGTGTTACGACATTCCTTGAGGTAACATGAAGATGTAGGTGAAGTTTCATGAACATAGATCTAACTCTTTTCAAGTTATAGCCAAGATTAGGTTGCAGGTTTGACAAGTGTGGAGGGCGACGATGGACGGACGAAGACGGACGGACCACGGACAAAATGATCGCTTAAAGTGTCTACCATGATATGAAGGCGACACACAAATGTAGTCGTTATATATGTTAAAGAGACACACGGCAATCTTGATATTTTAAAAACTCAAGGCCATAGTTAGTTTTTCTTAACTTGCATTTGTTCAATCATCAATATTAATTGTTAGAAAAGTTCAAAGCAAATTATTTTTACATGTTACTTGTTATAATATTGCACCAATAATATATTTAAAAAATTGGAAAATAACGAAGAAAATTGAAATCTCATTTTTATTTATTTAATTATATGCAAGCAGTTTTAAAGTCAAAATGACGCAGCATAAATAAATCGAGGAGCACATTTTAATGTTTGAATACAACTCAAGATTGCCATGTGTCCCTTTAAATATACTATTCTGTATGTCTATATAAGTAAATATTTGATATGAAAACAAATTAATAGTATCGTTTTTATCGTTTTGTAGATTTGTCGATTTGATTTACCTTCATTTTTGCATAGGAACGTAGGTGTAATTTTTTTAATTGCGTGATAAATTTATGACAAGATTATTCACTGTTTTTCTCATACCCACCAGACTGTATAGCTACCTAAGAAGACAAGGTGTTTTGTTTAAAGGGACTGGATGCGATTTGGAGGCGAGTGTTGGTGTTATTCCAAATACAAATTAAAGCCCTCATAATGTGCGTCAGTTTCATATGAAATGTGCAATTAAAGTATACTGCATATTGCCTCGCATTTAGGAACATGTTTGGTCAGTACATCACAACATGTTTAGTCAGTACATCACAACGTGTTTGGTCTGTACATCACAACGTGTTTGGTCTGTACGTCACAACGTGTTTGGTCTGTACATCACAACATGTTTGGTCTGTACGTCACAACGTGTTTGGTCTGTACATCACAACATGTTTGGTCTGTACATCACAACATGTTTGGTCTGTACATCACAACGTGTTTGGTCTGTACATCACAACATGTTTGGTCTGTACATCACAAAATGTTTGGTCTGTACATCACAACGTGTTTGGTATGTACATCACAACGTGTTTGGTCTGTACATCACAACATGTTTGGTCTGTACATCACAACGTGTTTGGTCTGTACATCACAACATGTTTGGTCTGTACATCACAACATGTTTGGTCTGTACATCACAACGTGTTTGGTCTGTACATCACGTCGACTGGGCTGATTTGTGTTGCTTAATCGTAAATAATAATTCAGGTATGGTTTATAATGCTACACATTGTAGTCTTGATCAAGAATTAAAGCGGACGGATAAGAGAGCCTAGTTCAATGCATGTGCATTTTACATATGAAACTGAAACACATTATGATGGTTGACACTCATAATTCTACCACATCGCTCGTAGTCCCTTTAAAGGGATGCTTTATTTTGTATTATACTGAATGCCGAAAGAAACGCACCAATTTTATAATTATTGTTTATTTTTGTTTATAGTTATGTTTTATTTGTGGGGACATTTCAAACAGTAGTAATGAGTGTTTACTCTCTGTTGGAAATGTTTACAGGGAACAACTTCGAACATAGATTAGGTTATGCATATGGCAGCAGTGTGCGTAATTTGTACATTTAAAATGGTGGTGCGTTTCTTTTTGGATGTCAGCATTTTATGAATGTTTGAATGTTTCTTAAACAGTACTTGACATAACTGACATCATACACTGAGCAAAATAAATGTATTACATAAAATACATGTCATTTTCATAGACGAGATACAAAGCCGTGTATGTTCGGGTTCAATGGTAAAATGACATAGATATGACGAATAATAATGCTACAAAGTCATTTGTAAACAAAGTCGGTGATAAAAAAACCCCTAATATGATGGGAATATACTGTTATTATTATAGGTTATCGAAAATAATTCTCATTTCAATGAAAAGGGAGGTAATTTTAAAATTTCGTTGAACACATTTCAGCGTTTTTTAAACAATGACAGAATGGACTATTCTTGTCAATGTCTAATATTAAATGTTTTCAAACACAATTATTTTGAAAATTACATTTCTAACCTAGCATTTCTAATATCTTCAAACAATTATATCAATGTTCATATGTTTAATAAAGTGGTGCTAAACATTTTTTGTTATATATATAAAAACCTTGTCAATTGAGCGTTTAAAATGCGATAATTTCATGTCATAATTTAACAAGAGCGCCTGTATATATTTACTGCCTTTAATTTATTGAAAAATGCTTTATTGTGCCTTGTGAACACTCTAGATCCTTAATTATTCATCTGATCTTGAACAGTCTTTGGCAGGATGCTTACCTTATTCGAAACTAGATATATCAGATGAGTAAAACCAGAGTTATGGCCCTTGAATTATTTAAATATACTACAGTTTGCTTTATTATTGCTCTCTAGCACCGTAAATTTTAAAGGACACGTGGCAATCTTTTTTCCCCTTCTAACTCGAACCCTCAGGTCCTTGTGTACTAAGGTTGCCTGATTAATGACTGATACGGGCTCGTACCTGGCCGTTCAACTTGCAGGCTATGTTACAAGCGAGTTAGCATGCTGCAGAGGTTGACTGACAGTCAAAGGGTACCTAAAGGAATCGATAATTCTGACATACATTTTCTAGCTCCGCCCTCTATTGTTCCCACATTGGCCATGCGCTGTATTGTGTTTTAGAGTTGTTTGTAGGACAAAACATGCTTTTGGTACAGTTTGTTTGGTGTTTTACATCATTTTTAACATATGTTAGGCCACGGTCGATTTGTTTGTGGTAGCGGGTTGATCCAGTACAGTATAGCACCCACAATCCATAAGAACTGACACTTTCTCATTTGACAAATCAAGTTCCCTGTGAGATCCGAATCACAAAATCAAGTTCCCTGTGAGATCCGAATCACAGTGGTTAGGCAAGGAAGGCTTTAGAAGCAGAGTCTTTACTATGATCCCGGCCGAAAAGGTGCTTCCCTTTTGGTACAGGTGAAAATAACTATTGTACGTTATGAACTGGCTCTAATATCTAGAATCTTAAGACGCATAAGCTTGATTGACAGATCGTAACTATGTATTAATTGTTTGTTCTGCCCCAAAAGCAGACGGCGAATAAACAGGCAAAAAGATGGAGAACAAATTACCTGTAATGCGGATGGGAAAGAAACTGTTGCATGTAATATGAGTTTTCGCCATACATAACCCTGTCCAACTGTATTTTGGGGGTGTCATGAAACACCCAAATCTATTTCCAAATCCCACCAAATATATATTATGTGGTAAACCGATGTTATTGTAATTGCATCCTTTGGTACTACCTTCTATACTCAGTTGCAAAAGAAACTGGACACTGACTTTTTTTACTTTACACCCTATCCTCTTTATCAAACGACAGTCCCTTATTGAAAAACAAATGACAACATGCTATTGGCAATGTAATGATAAATACTTTGGTACCAAACATGGCATATTCATTTTGGAATTGGTCAATTTAATTCTAAAAATACTTTATACCATTAAATCTAAACAAAATTCAGTGCCCACTTTCTTTTGCAACTGAGTATATTATTATAATTGTCTATGACAATTATAATAATAGACGGAAATAATCAACATATGCAACTTCCTGTGATACGTACCATACACTCCTCAAAGGAGCAAAGGAGCAAAGTTAAAATATAGTTGTGAGAGTTTTTAAATTCAGTTAACAGGGTAACATATTAAGGTGCATTTTTTAACGCATATATACTGAATCGCAAAAGAAACGCAACTCGGGAATTTCCGCTAAATAGTGTATGTACAATATGCTGATGTTAATCGAATGGTACATGGCTAAGTAAGACCTTTCCTTCCAGAAAAAAACAACACATAATACAGCAAACAGTATTCCTTCAAAGTTTCATTATTGACAGAGTATGCGTTTGGCTCAAGCATGAGAGCAAACTTAGGATGCAAAGTTTTGCAAACTCTTTACGTTAAATACAGTACTAAAATGACTCAGATTTTCAAAGAGGAACTTCAACATTTATGAATTTCTTGTTACAAGGTGTAGTGTGATTAAACCGTCTACAACATCACAGTTGTATCATTTCTCAACTTAACTGCAATATTTGTTTTACAAAACATGTTGGGATTTCTTTGGAATATTATGTGGAATTAAGTGTGCAATATATACAATATATAGCGGAAATTCTCAAGTTGCGTTTCTTTTGCGCTTCAGTATATATATTATATATATTTGGAAAAATGGAATATAATTAGTGTGTATATTTGAATTGCGACCCGTCACCTTAGCCTATAGATTTTCTGATTAGAGAATCCATAGTTTCCAGTTGGTACCACGAGGAGGTGTGACTAGGACTTGTTGTTATAAAAAGCATAATTACGTTTTATATTACAACCGTTTACCAACCTTCCGGCTTCTTGAGGACAGCGCGGATGACATAACAGCACGCACGCTGTCATGCTGAGGGAGGAAACCGGAGTACCCGGAGAAAACCCACGTGTCACGTGCGACTCTCAATAACAACGCCGAGACAGGGCAACTAACCCGGGTTGCATTGATGGAAAGAGTGCGCTACCCGGACACCCTTAGCAAGAGCTCTAGACACGGATTTTGCAATTTGGGTTCATTTGTTTATATATGCTTCTTTTTTCTTCAGTTACTCAGAATAATTGTTAATGTAGATCGTCACGATTTTAAACACTGTATATTTATGTTTCGATACGCACTGAAATATTTTTGTTTTTCTTATAGAACAAAATCTTTTGCGCCTAGCTCATTTATTTGCGTAAGCATAAATTACGCAGATATCTAGATGCTAGCTTATCTAGAGCTCTGATTAACTGGATGTAGCATCTGGAAGACGGGTTTGAGATGTATTACAGCGAAGATGGATGTAGAATCTGGAAGACGGGTTGGAGATGTATTACAGCGAAGATGGATGTAGAATCTGGAAGACGAGCTGGATCCAGATGTATTACAGCGAAGATGGGTGTAGAATATGGAAGACGGGTTGGAGATGTATTACAACGAAGATGGATGTATAATCTGGAAGACGGGTTGGAGATGTATTACAGCGAAGATGGATGTATAATCTGGAAGACGGGTTGGAGACGTATTACGGAGAAGATGGGTGTATAATCTGGAAGACGGGTTGAAAATGTATTACAGCGAAGATGGATGTAGAATCTGGAAGACGGGTTGGAGATGTATTACAGCGAAGATGGATGTAGAATCTGGAAGACGGGTTGGAGATGTATTACAGCGAAGATGGATGTAGAATCTGGAAGACGGGTTGGAGATGTATTACAGCGAAGATGGATGTAGAACCTGGAAGACGGGTTGGAGATGTATTACAGCGAAAGATGGATGTAGAATCTGGAAGACGGGCTGCAGATGTATAACAGCGAAGATGGATGTAGAATCTGGAAGAGTGGTTGGAGATGTATTACGGCGAAGATGGATGTAGGATCTGGAAGAGGGGTTGGAGATGTATTACAGCGAAGATGGATGTATAATCTGGAAGACGGGTTGGAGATGTATTACAGCGAAGATGGATGTATAATCTGGAAGACGGGTTGGAGACGTATTACGGAGAAGATGGGTGTATAATCTGGAAGACGGGTTGGAGATGTATTACAGCGAACGATGGATGTAGAATCTGGAAGACGGGCTGGAGATGTATAACAGCGAAGATGGATGTAGAATCTGGAAGAGGGGTTGGAGATGTATTACAGCGAAGATGGATGTAAAATCTGGAAGACGGGCTGGAGATGTATTACAGCGAAGATGGATGTAGAATCTGGAAGACGGCCTGGAGATGTATTACAGCGAAGATGGATGTAAAATCTGGAAGACGGGCTGGAGATGTATTACAGCGAAGATGGATGTAGAATCTGGAAGACGGGCTGGAGATGTATTACAGCGAAGATGGATGTAGAATCTGGAAGACGGGCTGGAGATGTATTACACCGTAGATGGATGTAGAATCTGGAAGACTGGTTGGAGATGTATTACAGCGAAGATGGATGTAGAATCTGGAAGACGGGTTGGAGATGTATTACAGCGAAGATGGATGTAGAATCTGGAAGACGAGCTGGATCCAGATGTATTTCAGCGAAGATGAGTGTAGAATCTGGAAGTCGGGCTTGGCTGGAGATGTAATACAGCAAAGACGGATGTAGAATCTGGCAGGCAGGCTGGTTAGTTGGCTGGATGATGTATTACATCATTTTCAGCACATTTTAGGCTATATATGACAGTCGTTTTATTAGCGGTGGAAGCAGACAACCTACATTTTCCTGGGTAGAAACAGTATTACTGTATACCTCACTCCATTGTAAGAATTGACATATTCTCAAAGAAGACGGACTGGAAGAGAAGATGGATGTAGAATCTGGAAGACGGGAGAATATGTATTTCAATGGACAGATGTAGAATCTGGTTGGTTTAATGGAGTTTTACTTAATTTTCAGCACATATTAGGCTATATATGATTTTTCAGTGGTGGAAGAAGCAGACCACCCACATTTTGCTGGGTATAACCGGTAACGTATACCTTCCGCCATCCGTACGAATTGACACTTTCTCACTTACAAGTGGAGCTCCCAGAGATGACAAATCCGGAAGACGGGCTGGAGATGTAGATTCTGGAAGACGGACGAATATGTATTTCAACTGACTGATGTAGAATCTGGAAGACGGACGAATATGTATTTCAACTGACAGATGTAGAATCTGGAATATATGCTGTTGAAAACGTACGTAGAATCTGAAAGACATGGAAATACGTATTACAATGTAGACAGGTTTAGAATCTGGAAGGTTCAGGCTGGTGAAGACGTATGCAAAATCTGTAATACATGCAACTATGTATTGCAATAGACGGATGTAGAATCTGGAAGACAGGCTGGCAATAGACAGATGTCTGTGATATCTGATTCCATCTAACGTCTTTGACTTCATGTACAAAAGAAAACAAATGTTTAATGAAAAATGAATCAATATTGTCCTTACCATTATTGCAGTGTTGAGATGACAGGCTCCATCCAACGGCTTTGACTTCATGTAAAAAAGAAAACAAATGGTTAATAAAAATGAATCAATATTGTCCTTACCATTTTTTGCAGTCGTAGGATGACAGGCTCCATCCAACGTCCGACTTCTGACATCACGCAATGTCTGTGGCTTCTGATTCCATCCAACGACTGTAACGTGACGCGGCAAAAATGTGTTACGCGGCGCAACGAAAATAAATGTGTTACGGGATGCGACGCGATGTTACGGACAACGTGATTCCGTTATAGCCCGACTAGCCCTCACTTCCCTTTGAGAAAAGTGGGGTATAATAAAAAACGTGTTACGCAAATCGACTTCCCGGGATGCGACGCAACGGAAAAAAGTGTTACGGGATGTGACGCAACGGGACATAACGCAAGGGGATGTGACGCAACGGGACAAAAAATGTATTAAAGAGACGCGTGGCGACGGAACAAACATTTGTATTATAAATCAATATTGTCCTTACCATTTTTGCAGTGTTGAGATGACAGGCTCAAACCAAAGTCTGTGACTTCTGACTCCATCCAACGTCTTTTATTCTATGTAAAAAATGAAATAAATGGTTAATAAAAAATCAATCAATCTTGTCCTTACCATTTTTGCAGTAGTGGGATGACAGGCTGTGGCTGGTTGGTTGGCTGGCTGGCTGACTGGCTGGCTGGCTGGCTGGCTGGCTTGGCTGTCTGGCTGGATGGCTTGGTTGGCTGGCTTGGCTGGCTGGCTGGCTGGCTCGGCTGGTTGGCTGGCTGGCTGGCTCGGCTGGCTGGCTGGCTGGCTATCTGGCTCGGCTGGCTGGCTGGCTCGGCTGGCTCGGCTGGCTGGCTGGCTGGCTTTGCTTGGCTGGCTGGCTGGGTTGGCTGGCTGGCTGGCTGGCTTGGCTGGCTGGCTGGATGGCTCGGCTGGCTGGCTGGCTGGCTGGCTGGCTGGCTTCATAGTCAGCCAGAACAACGTTGCCTCTGATGGATTTGATCGCAACTTCAATTAGAAAAGAAGAGATATTACATGTTTTAGCAACGCGACGTGGCAAAAATGTGTTACGGGGCGCGACAAAACAAAAATGTGTTACGGGATGCGACGAGATTTTACGGCAACGTGATTCCTTTATAACCCCACTAGACCCCACTAGAATCTGGAAGACAGGCTGGCAATGGACAGATGTCTGTGACTTCTGACTCCATCTAACGTCTTTGACTTCATGTAAAAAATAAAACAAATGTTTACTGAAAAATGAATCAATCTTGTCCTTACCATTTTTGCAGTGTTGAGATGACAGGCTCCAACCAACGGCTTTGACTTCATGTAAAAAAGAAAACAAATGGTTAATAAAAATGAATCAATATTGTCCTTACCATTTTTGCAGTCCTGGGATGACAGGCTCCATCCAACGTCCGACTTCTGACATCACGCAATGCTAGTGGCTTCTGATTCCATCCGACGACTGTAACGTGACGCGGCAAAAATGTGTTACGGGGCGCAACGAAAATAAATGTGTTACGGGATGCGACGCGATGTTACGGACAACGTGATTCCGTTATTGCCCGACTAGCCCTCACTTCCCTTTTAGAAAAGTGGGGTATAATAAAAAACGTGTTACGCAAAGCGACTTCCCGGGATGCGACGCAACGGAAAAAAGTGTTACGGGATGTGACGCAACGGGATATAACGCAAGGGGATGTGACGCAACGGGACAAAAAAATGTATTATGAAACGCGTGGCGACGGAACAAACATTTGTATAATAAATCAATATTGTCCTTACCATTTTTGCAGTGTTGAGATGACAGGCTCCAACCAACGTCTGTGACTTCTGACTCCATCCAACGTATTTTATTCTATGTAAAAAATAAAATAAATGGTTAATAAAAATGAATCAATATTGTCCTTACCATTTTTGCAGTCCTGGGATGACAGGCTCCATCCAACGTCCGACTTCTGACATCACGCAATGTCTGTGGCTGGCTGGCTGACTGACTGGGCTGGCTGGCTTGGCTGGCAGGCTGGCTGGCTTGCTGGCTGGCTGGCTCGGCTGGCTCGGCTGGCTGGTTGGCTGGCTGGCTGGCTGGCTGGCTTGGCTGGCTGGCTGGCTGGGCTGGGCTGGCTGGCTGGGCTGGCTGGCTGTCTGGCTCGGCTGACTGGCAGACTCGGCTGGCTGGCTGGCACGGCTGGCTGGCTGGCTGGCTCGGCTGGCTCGGCTGGCTGGCTGGCTGGCTTTGCTTGCTGGCTGGCTGGCTTGGCTGGCTGGCTGGCTGGCTTCATAGTCGGCCAGAACAACGTTGCCTCTGATGGATTTGATCGCAACTTCAATCAGAAAAGAAGAGATATTACATGTTTTAGCAACGCGACGTGGCAAAAATGTGTTACGGGGCGCGACAAAACAAAAATGTGTTACGGGATGCGACGAGATTTTACGGACAACGTGATTCCTTTATAACCCCACTAGACTCACTAGAATATGGAAGACAGGCTGGCAATGGACAGATGTCTGTGACTTCTGACTCCATCCAACGTCTTTGACTTCATGTAAAAAAATAAAACGAATGTTTAATGAAAAATGAATCAATCTTGTCCTTACCATTTTTGCAGTGTTGAGATGACAGGCTCCATCCAACGTCCGACTTCTGACATCACGCAATGTCTGTGGCTTCTGATTCCATCCAACGACTGTAACGTGACGCGGGAAAAATGTGTTACGCGGCGCAACGAAAATAAATGTGTCACGGGATGCGACGCGATGTTACGGACAACGTGATTCCGTTATTGCCCGACTAGCCCTCACTTCCCTTTGAGAAAATGGGGTTTAATAGAAAACGTGTTGCGCATTTAAGCGACTTCCCGGGATGCGACGCAACGGAAACAAGTGTAACGGGATGTGACGCAACGGGATATAACGCAAGGGGATGTGACGCAACGGGACAAACTGTGTATTATGAGACGCGTGGCGACGGAACAAACATTTGTATAATAAATCAATATTGTCCTTACCATTTGTGCAGTGTTGAGATGACAGGCTCCAACCAACGTCTGTGACTTCTGACTCAATCCAACGTCTTTGATTCTATATAAAAAAAAATCAAATGGTTAATAAAAAATCAATCAGTCTTGTTCTTACCATTTTTGCAGTAGTGGGATGACAGGCTCCATCCAACTGGCTGACTCGGCTGGCTTGGCTCGCTGGCTGGCTGGCTGGCTGGCTGGCTGGCTGGCTGGCTGGCTGGTTGGCTGGCTCGGCTGGCTGGCTGGCTCGGCTGGCTGGCTGGCTGGCTGGGCTGGCTGGATGGCTTGCTGGCTGGCTCGGTTGGCTTGCTGGCTGGCTCGGCTGGCTGGCTGGCTTGACTGGCTGGCTGGCTGGCTGGCTGGCACGGCTGGCTGGCTGGCTATCTGGCTCGGCTGGCTGGCTGGCTGGCTTGCTGGCTGGCTTGCTGGCTGGCTGGCTTGCTGGCTGGCTGACTGGCTGGTTGTGGAGTGTTCTTTAAGTTTGATATCTAAAGATCTTCCCAGTTCACTAACATAATCAGTCGCATTGCTCGAATTTGATGTAATACACCACGCCACATTTCTTTAAGGGGTCGGTTTCATCTTTTACATGTGTTAATTGCTGTCTAAATGAATTAAAGCGTTTGTGAAACGTATTGACATTGTTTTGCTTGAAAATCCTGTGCTGTACTTCTGATGTCCCTTTCACATAGGGAAGAAGAAAGGGAATGGAGAGGAAAGAGGAATACTTCCGTATGTAAGGGGGACATCAGAAGTACTGCACAGGGTTGCACATTTGGCGTATTACATCAAATGCGAACATTTTGACGCTGATTATGTCGGTGAATTTTTTAATTATAAATTCATATTAAATACTAGTAGTCCACCTGATGTGTCGTCTGCAGCAGCTTGGTTGGTACAACTTCATAGTCAGCAAGTACAACTTGATTTGATCGCATCTGTAATCAGAATAGAAGAGATATTACATGTTTTAGCAATATTTTCATAGTAAATAGTATAGTCTAGTAGTAGTCTACCCGATGTGTCGTCTGCAGAAGCTTGGTTGTTAAAACTTTATAGTCAGCCAGAAAAACCTTTCCTCTGGTGGATTTGATCGCATCTGTAATCAGAAAAATGGAGGTCACATGTTTTAGCTACATTTTCATAGTAAATAGTATCGTCTAATAGTCTACCTGTTGTGTCGTGTCACCTGCAGCAGCTTGGTGGTTGCAACTTCATAGTCAGCCAGAACAATATTTCCTCTGGTGGATTTGATCGCATCTGTAATTAGCAAAGAAGAGATCACATGTTTTAGCAACATTTTCATAGTAAATATATACTAGTAGTATACCTGTTGTGTCGTCTGCAGCAGGTTGGTTTTTGAAGCTTCATAGTCAGCCAAAACGACTTTGCCTCTGATGGATTTGATCGCAACTTCAATCAGAAAAGAAGAGATATTACATGTTTTAGCAACGCGACGTGGCAAAAATGTGTTACGGGGCGCGACGAAACAAAAATGTGTTACTGGATGCGACGTGATTTACGGACAACGTGATTCCTTTATAGGCAACGGGATTTAACGCAACGGGATGTGGCGCAACGGGGCAAAAAAATGGGTTACGAGACGCGTGGTTATAGGACACGACGCTATGTTGCAGACAAGGTGATTACAATATATACCCCACTTCACTTTGTGAAAGTGGAGCATAATAAATCAATCTAGTCCATACTATTTTTGAAGTGTTGAGATGACAGGCTCCAACCAACGTCTGTGACTTCTGACTCCATCCCACGTCTTTGACTTCATGTAAAAAAGAAAACAAATGGTTAATAAAAAATGAATCAATCTTGTCCTTACCATTTTTGCAGTAGTGGGATGACAGGCTCCATCCAACGTCCGACTTCTGACTGCATGCAATGTCTGTGACTTCTGACTCCATCCAACGACTGTAACGCGATGTGG
>JAWPHD010012264.1:0-77133 GCA_037043455.1 Cyrtodaria siliqua
GCATCGTTAGTCTTAGTGTGTGGCGAAGCCATGGCGGGGCGAAGCCATATATATATTTTGGTCTAGAATATATATATATTTGAGCCATGGACAGGTGGGCTATATATTTTAGTCCATGGACAGGTAGGTTATGGTTTTTTGACAGATATTGACCATGTTATGGGTTTTTTGGTCCAGAATGTTGGTGATTTTAGTCTGCAATTTGATGATTTAGTGATTTTGGTGATTTTAGTCCACAAAAATCAAAATTTTAGGTTTTGATGATTTGGTCGGCAACCCCCAGTTTATATATATATATACGTTACATACTACTGGCTACCGGTTCTTTTGATCAAACGTTCGAATCATTAAGTGGCCAGGCATTAAAGGCAATCTTCAAAATGAAGTTGTATATAAATCAATTTACTGACTTATCGGTCAGTCACACTTTAGACATTTTTGACAAACACATTTTGCCAATATTAAATTATGGCGCGGAGATATGGGGATTCTCAAATGCGGAAAAGTTAGAGAAAGTATACCTTCAATTTTGTAAACAACTTTTATGTGTTAAAACACAAACTCAAAACAATTGTATATTGGAGAACACTGGAGAGTCCCTTTAAAAATTCAACGTATGACCTATATTATCCGGTTCTGGTTAAAAATTACACGTGCGAGTGATCGCAAATATATAAAAAATATGTATAATGTTATGTCAGATGATCTGATCGTAAACCCAAATAAATTAAACTGGGCATCTCAAGTTAAAGGGTTATTGGAACGAACAGGATTTAATGAAGTTTGGTATTCTCAAGGAGTAGAAAACATAACGTATTTCATTAATATATTTAAACAACGAATTAAAGATATGTTTATACAAAATTGGAATGCTGAATTATCGGATTCCACTAGAGCTAGTACATACAGAATAATATCAGATTTCAGGTTTAAGTATTATCTAGATGTACTAAATATAAAGAAATTTAGAGCTTTTTTTACAAAATTAAGAGTCTCTAGTCACAAGTTAGAAATAGAAACTGGTCGATGGCATAGACCAAATAAAACACCAAGATCCGAAAGAAAATGCCAGCTATGTAATATACTAGAAGACGAATTTCACTTTGTATTGGAGTGTTCACTATATCAAGATATAAGAAAAGAATATGTTAACAAATATTTTTGGAAACGGCCAAACATACCAAAATTTATTGAACTTATGACAACAGAAAACAAGAGTTTATTAAAGAAACTGTCCGTTTTCATTTGTAAAAGTTTTAAAAGAAGAGACGACATGTTTTATAAATAAATATCACTTTTCTCCATTTTTGTCCACAGATATAAATGTGTTCTGATCAGTACTTAGGAATATTAATTTAAAAATATATATTAAACACTTATATACTTAATAGTTGTCAAATACTTTTTAACTAGTAACATATACAGATGATCTTGAAACTCACCTATGAAATTATACAAATTGTCATTAACTGGAAAATATTGTGTGTTTTTCATATACATGTTTATATGTATGTACTATTTGCATGTGAACTGTTGGGCGTAATGCCTTATGTTTGAATAAAATATCTATCTATCTATCTATATAGTTACATTGCACGCCATTGAATATCCTCATCGCGTTGAACAGTCTGTAGTTATCGGATATCTGAGCAAATTGCTATATAAACGTTTAGGCTTATATACACGTAATCGCTGGGTGGTACAATTCAAAGTTACCGAAGCGTATATCACACCTATTATGCAAATGCCTCGATATATACGCTACGACAATATACCAGCCTAAGCAATGTAGACAACACATCCAGCAAAGAACTTCGTCTATAGGCGTTCTTATGTTTAAAAAAACTTGAAATTGTATTATTTTATCGAGATTGTGTAGCTTTAAAGATGGATAAGAGGCAAATAAGACATCACAAACACAAAACGGATGACAATAGGGTTATCGCCATGGAACGTTCAGTGGCAATAGAAGGCCCTTGGGAGTTTAAAGGCATTTTCTGTAGTTTTTCATGCGCAGCATTTTGGGCGATTTCTCTTCTAAAATTATTGGATGGATTTTCCTAAAAAATTAAAAAAATGTTGCTCTTGATGTCTAGTTGTATTTATTTATTTATTTTTATTTTTATTTTATTTTTTTTATTTTTTATTTTTTTTTTAATATTTTTTTATTTTTATTTTTTATTTAATTTTTTGTCTTTATTGATGTAAATCACATTATTAGAAACATACATAAAATAGGAAAAATATAGCATTTCGTAAAAATTCAAACAAAATTAAAAAATTTAAGCATAATGGTAGGATTTCAAAAACCCATATTAAATCTCAATATGCATGGTGATCTATAATTTGAATTGCATATATGGTGGCTTTGAAGTAGAATACCGCTTAAGCCGGTGCTAGGGGCGTGAGTGGTGTTGCTTCTCCCATTACTTCTCATGAACAGACTCAATAAAACCGAGTCTGCTGCTTTATTCTCTTAATTGTGTTTGTTGTTCCCAAAGGATCATCTTTATCAGTATTTATTAACATTCACACTAGGGTTCGTTTAGTGCAGTGTGGCGGCTGTAAAAAGTCTCCCCTTGCTACATCAGTAGTGTTATTTGTACTGGTCCTTTGGGACCAACGAGCCCAATATAGGTGGCTTTGAAATAGAATACCGCTTAAGCCGGTGCTAGGGGGGCGTGAGAGGTGTTGCTTCTTTCATTACTTCTCATGAACAGACTCAATAAAACCGAGTCTGCTGCTTTATTCTCTTAATTGTGTTTGTTGCTCCCAAAGGATCACCTTTATCAGTAGGAAACATATGGCATTTTGTAAAAATTCAAACAAAATTAAACAATTTAAGCATAATGGTAGGGTTTCAAAAACCAATATTAAATCTCAATATGCATGGTGATCTATAATTTGAATTGCATATATGGTGGCTTTGAAGTAGAATACCGCTTAAGCCGGTGCTAGGGGGCGTGAGAGGTGTTGCTTCTTTCATTACTTCTCATGAACAGACTCAATAAAACCGAGTCTGCTGCTTTATTCTCTTAATTGTGTTTGTTGCTCCCAAAGGATCACCTTTATCAGTATTTATTAACATTCACACTAGCGTTCGTTTAGGGCAGTGTGGCGGATGTAAAAAGTCTCCCTGTGCTACGAATCAGAAGTGTTATTTTTACTGGTCCTTTAGGACCAACGAGCCCAATATAAGTGGCGTTGAAGTAGAATACCGCTTAAGCCGGTGCTAGGGGGCGGTGTTGCTTCTTTCATTACTTCTCATGAACAGACTCAATAAAACCGAGTCTGCTGCTTTATTCTCTTAATTGTGTGTGTTGCTCCCAAAGGATCACCTTTATCAGTATTTATTACTATATGTTCAAATAAGTGCCTAGGAAGTTTGAACAAATTCTGTTATTAGAAAGTTTAAACAAATTCTCTTATTGGGAACATACAAAAAAACGGAAATTGTATCATTATGTGCTAATTTGTGCACAAATTGTGGTAATGGTCTCGACAGATTTTGTAAACAAATATAGGTTTTACATAAAGATGAACTTTAAATGTTATTATAATTAAATGTTCTTTACTTTAATACAATTTTAGCAGAATTGTGACCAATGGATAAATGATTAGACTTCAAAAATGTCTTATTTAGCTATTTCATGGACTTGTTTAACTTGTTGGACAGATTGACATGATGGTGGCATTACACGTTATTTTTTAAAACTTTAACAGTTATGGTGAACTACCATTATTTTTGCATTTCTTGTCAATATATATAGCAGACTTACTGTACAAAAAAGTTTAAAGAAAATCTGTCATGTAGAAAAAACTATAGAAAATGTCTTTAAACAAGGTTCATAAATGGAATTCTGGATCTTGGGGAACGTTGCTAGATAGATCTCCATGTTTTCTAAAGCTGCGAATCAGAGTTAGGATCAAGTAGATATAAAAGTCGAACAGGTCGTATGATTATCAATGCAACGTATAATTAGCTTAAGCCTGAGGGTCATTATCATTCTCGGGGGGATATTGTCATTGTCACTGAAAGGCACTGCTTCGCCATGTATTAATTATCAAAATAATAGAAATTTTACAGTGTTGCACGTGTATGAACGTGACATGTGTTTTACAAGACGACCACGTTGTGGCCTACGTACGAATGGTATACATCGACACTTCGCTAACAAAATCGTTTGCGTTTGCTTATGTATTATATTAAAAATGCCAATTTAGAGATTCAGTTTGGTTATAGTAAAAATATTAAAATTAATCAATTCAAAAATTACTTGCTACATGACATACGCGAAATTCCTTTCAAACTTTATTGATATCAGTGCACCGGTGCTAATATTGTAGCATATAATATTGATTTTGTGTATTGTCAAAACCTACGATTAAGAGGTATTATTAATAATTCATGCCATTAAAGTGACACATAATACTCTTGCTTTATATACACGAAGATTGATTTTGAAAGCAATTATATTTCCGTGCTATTTTAGTAAATGATAAACATGATAACACGTCTAAAAGTAATGTATTTATTTTCAACGAATATCTAGAAAAGTCAATAACACTAGGTAAACTTTGTTTTTCAAATTGTACACTTGCTCCATTTTCATTCAATGCATATCTTATAGCCAATCACCTTTATTAATGACTTAGGACATCTTTTCGTAGTATGCAAGAAAACATGTATATGCAGTTTGTCATTATTTCAAAACAGTTTCCTAAGTAAACAGTATTTGATGAAACGAATACCTTTGTACAGCAACGATATTACACAGTTTATATACATGAAAAGTATATGATTATACATTAAAGGATATTTTAATATTGTTTGAGATTAATCGGTTTATGGCGCAGTGCGGACCTACAGTTCCATTGTGTTTGATTGCTGTGATTTATATAGGATCGTCTTTCCTATTTGAGAATAATGCGTTGCTACTTATGGACACAGTTTAATTACATATAAACAGTTTTATGAAAAATAAATATCAATACCTAACATAGGCCGTGAAACCTGACTTTGACCTACCTTGAGGACATATTCTGGTCAACAATTTTATAAAGTTGAAATCGTTAGGCATATTTAGATATTACCATTAAACGTAAACTTTAGAAACACAATAATGAGTAAAATACTTAATGCCAAACCATCAAGACTGAATTTGACCACTGAATGGACGTATACTGATAAATCCACTATGGTGGAAAAGAACAAATGATGAATTAAATTGATGTATCAATTGATGTATAGACTGACTTCTTTGTGATGGTGGGTTCTTGAAGGTAAGGGCCGACGCGGTCATTCGAGTACGTCTTCGTTACTTCTGTCGAATTGTATTTTCTGCAGCAGTATCATGTGAATTAGAAATCATTACCATTGGGACCGCTCCAAGGCGGTAGCCCTATTGTCAACCCCTTTGTGTTTGTGATGTCTTGTTGGGCATTATATATATGTAAATTGGGGTTTCTGGACCAAAACGAATATGACCCAAACAACCCCAAAAATCCACCCCTTGAAATAAGCTGGGTTAGAGTTATATTTTGAGATTTTTTAATAAAGGTTGAAATTTACACATAATTCACCATTTTATGGTGATTTACTTGATTTATTAAAACTTTTTTAAAATGGGGGTAGTGAAGATTGCAAGTTTTTTTTTTTTTTATAAGTTATCAAAATTATAAAATGTTTCTTTAATACAAAACAAATTTGTTGATTTGTTATCAGAATTACACCCAAACCATCGAACAAACACGAATATAATAAAATATGATTTTTTACTAGAAAATCAAATTTCTATATGTTCTAGCCTATTACATTCAACAATATATGGCTTTACTACTTCCCAGTATCTATGTCTTAATCTAACTATATGAGCACCACAACCAACACAAATTTGATATTTTGCACTTGTACCTTTTTCACATTTTAGACACGGTAAAACTTTACTTTGCTTTAATCTGAATTTATGTAAACTGCAGTAGTTTGAATCTTTTGTTGGTTTATTTTTACAAGGTTCGTGATCTCCAACTTTGAGAAATTGGCAAATGTTTTTAATTTTCTCAGTGTTTTCCATTTTCTTTTTCTTGTTATAATAAATATTTTTTTATTTAAACAAAAAAAATTAATATGATATATATTACAAAAATGAGTACCGAAGACGTTCACTACATTTTACAATTACACCGGGAAGGAGTAATTAATAATGATCAGCTTAGAAAGGGGCTAGATGCTCTTAAAGAAGTTCCAAAGGAAACTTCAAAAGAGGTTAAATCTCAAACATTAGAAAATTTACTCAAGAGACGACGTGCTAAGAAACTACGTACATAAACGAGAAAAGCAGAAATATGCTAAATTACAAGATGAGCAAAATCAGAAATATGCTAAATTACGAGACAATGTTATAAATGAATTGAAAGAGCTTAATGATAGAAAATCTAAAGAAGAATTAAAACTGGTTGATAAACCAATGTGTGGCTATTTCAAAGCATACGAGATATCTGCCGAGAAATACAAAGACCCTCAAAAACTATTGCGTGATAAAAAATCCATTATTACAAAACAAATAAGCAAAGAGCTGACAAAGATGAATGGATTAAAGTTTCAATTAGGTCTCACTGTAGATTTATTTAAAGATGATGGTGATACCAAAAAAATATACCACAGCAGTATTACACAGCGAACAAAATGCAATCTTAAACGCTGAAAAAATAAATGAGTTTTACGATGAATCATCTGCATATATACAAGAGAGTCTTGAAAGATTTACAAACACAGCATCCGGCTTAGAAATTGATCACTGTGTTAAGCTTTACTTAAATATTGCAAAGTACGAGCCGTTAAAAGGTTCTTCATATATTCCTTTACCCAAAGCAGTAGCTGATAAGAAAGCAATTATAAATGTAAAAAACAATGATGATAAATGTTTGTTTCATGCGATAAATTCTGCTTTAAATCCAGCTGCAATTCATACAGACAGATTATCAAAGTATCCTAGTATAGAGTTCTTGAAGAAAGATAACATTGACTTTCCCACTCCAATTTCTCAAATAACCAAAGTAGAAAAACAAAATAATCTTGCTATTAATGTTTATGGATATACCTTAACAGGAAAAAATAAAAAGGTATCTGTGTTTCCATATAAAATATCAGAACAACCAAAAGGTATTGAACGAATTAATTTGATCTTAATATCTGAAGACACTGAGGTTGAATCAGAGAACGAAGACGATCCAAATAATGAAGAAGGAATTATAGATGACAACTATAACCCTGATGATTATTCCAAAGAACCAAAAACATTAACAACAAAAAATCACTATGGCTGGATTAAAAATCTGAATAGACTACTCTGGGAACAAAACAAACACCATGGTCAAACTTACTTCTGCGATCGTTGCCTTCACGGCTATTCTGGAAAAGGACTACTTACCAAACACAAAGAAGACTGTGATGGTATTAACAAAAATTATTGCAGAATAGAAATGCCAAAAGAAGGTAAAAATACTGTAAAATTTAAAAATCATCAAAATCAGATGCCTGTGCCTTCTGCAATATATGCTGATTTTGAGAGTATAATCAAACCGCAATCAATCAAATTTGGAAAGAAATCTGAAATTCAAAATGTACACGAAGCTTGTGGATTTGGATATCAAGTTGTCAGATATGATGGTAAAACAGCAGAACCTGTTATTTACAGAGGTGAAGATACTGTTGAAAAGTTTTTAAATCACTTAGAATGTGAGAAGAGCAACATTAATAAAATATTTGCTCACCCAAAACCCTTAATTATGACACAACAAAATGAGGAAGATTATGAAAAAGCAACACACTGCTGGATATGTGAAAATGAAATAGGTAGGAAATGTGGCAAAAACTGTAAAGTGAGAGACCACTGTCATTTTACAGGAGAATACAGAGGTGCAGCACATAAAAACTGCAACCTAAAACTAAAACTAAAACCAAATAAAACAATCACCCCTGTTGTATTTCACAACCTCAAAGGATATGATAGTCATCTCATCATGCAAAAAATACATAAAATGACAGGTAATATTACATGCATTCCAAACAACGCTGAAAAGTATATTTCATTTAGTGCCGGACAACTTAGATTTTTAGACAGTTTCCAATTTATGGCTTCGTCTCTGGAAAAACTGGTTAAAACAACAGACAAATCTGATTTCAAAATTACCAAAAATCAGTTTGGAGAACAAACAGATTTACTTTTACGAAAAGGTGTTTATCCATACGAATATATGGACAGTATGGAAAGATTTAAGGAAACGCAATTACCGCCTATAGAAAAGTTTTACAGTAGTCTCTCAGATGAAAGTATAAGTCCCGAAGATTACGAATATGCTCAACAAATATGGAAAGAGTTTAACTGTAAAACTCTTGGAGACTATCATGATTTATATCTAAAAACTGATGTAACTCTGTTAGCAGATGTGTTTCAAACTTTTAGAAAAACATGTATGAGTGCATACAAACTTGATGCTTTACATTACTACACAGCACCTGGATTATCTTTGGATGCTTTACTTAAACATTCAAAAATAGAATTGGAACTTTTGACAGACATTGACATGCACTTATTTATAGAAAAAGGTATGAAAGGAGGACTTTCTGCAGTTTTAAAAAGATATGCCAAAGCGAATAATCCACTTGTTGCCGATTACAAACCCGAAAATCCAAATAATTTCATAATGTATTATGATGCCTGTAACCTCTATGGTTTGGCAATGAGTCAACCACTTCCATATTCAGGCTTCAAGTGGGTGGAATCAGGAAAGTTGCCAGAGCCAAAAGAAGGAAAAGGATATTTTGCAGAAGTGGATTTGGAATATCCTAAAGAGCTCCATGAAGCTCACAATGACTATCCACTTGCACCGGAAAGATTAGCAGTGAAAAAAGAATGGTTGTCTGAATACCAAACAGATCTGTTTGAAAATAATGGCATGATAAATACAGAACAACTAGTTCCCAATCTTATGGACAAAGAAAAATATGTGTTACATCACAAAAACCTGCAACTGTATTTATCTTTAGGCATGAAACTAAAGAAAATACACAGAGTATTAGAATTTAATGAAAAACCATACATAAATTTAAACACAGAACTTAGGAAAAAAGCTAAATCACAATTTGAAAAAGATTTTTACAAGCTTATGAATAACTCTGTGTTTGGCAAAACAATGGAAAATCTACGCAAGCGGACAGATATAAAACTAGTCAGAACTGACGGCTCAGAAAATGAAAAGATAAGAAAAATAATAGCCAAACCCAACTTTAACAGGCGTATACAATTTTCAGATGAATTATCAGCAGTACATGTAAACAAAACAAAATTAACATTAAACAAACCAATTTATGTTGGAATGGCAGTATTGGATTTATCAAAGTACCATATGTATGATTGGTATTATAATACCCTGAAAAAAAGGTACAACAATAACTGTACTTTATTATACACAGATACTGACAGCTTGCTTGTAGACATCAGAACAGATGATGCATACAAAGACATGGCTGAAATGAAAGATGAGTATGACATGAGTTCTTATCCTCAAGATCACCCAATGCATGATGATACAAACAAAAAAGTATTGGGTAAAATGAAAGACGAATGTGCTGGTGTTGCTATAGCTGAGTATGTTGGATTAAGACCCAGGCTATATTCTATTTTGAGAGCGGATGAGCAGATTATTAAAAAAGCAAAGGGTGTAAAAACTTATGTAGTCAAAAAACATATAAATTTTGAAAACTACAAGGATGCACTATTTAACAAGAAAAAATACACCCATGAAATGAATATGATGCGATCAATGAAGCATCAAATATATGGCATAACAGTAAACAAAGTTACATTATCACCATTCTACTCAAAAAGATATATCCGAGAAGATGGAATTACAACTGATGCACATGGTTTCTATAAAAACTTATGAATTTGGGTATCAGCCGGAACAATAAGTAATTCTTCTTTGACAAATCCTCTTTGTGGCGCTGGTGCTTTCAAATAATAAACTCTTATACCTTGCGTCACCATATAACTTTTAATCTTGTGAATATCTACACTCCACATTGGATCAGTTGCTCTGCGTCTTCCACCTTCTTGTTCCCCGGGTTGATATAAATATCTTACACTTGCATTCATACAGATAGAATCATCTTTTAATATTTTTGTTTCAACAGGAGGAGGCTTTTTTGTCTCCGCATTTATGGCTTTAACAACTTCTGGTAATCTCTTTACCCACTCTCTATTACGTTTTTGTGAATCTATTTCCTTAGCATACTGATAGCCAAACAGTCTCTCAGCTAATGTTCTGTTAAATCTTTCCACTAAAGCTTGGTCTCTGTGTATTTCTGTTCTGCCCCGTCTGATATTTACTTTGTGTTTTGACATCAACTGTGATACTGCACCCATAAATTCTCTGCCTGGATCCACTTGTAATAACTTTGGATATTTCAAATGTCGACTGTATATTTTTTCAAATGCTTTGGCAACTTCGTTACTATCCTTGGAAGTTAGTGGCTCTGCTTCTTTGTATCTACTTGCAATATCAACCACAGTCAACGCATATTTATATGTCTTGCGTCCACGACCAATTCCAAAAGTATCATGCGGTAAAAATAACAAATCAGCTTGATGCACTCCATTTTTAGTAGAAACATCAAACCTGGGTCTAACTATTTTCTTTGGCGCAGGTAAATAAATCTGCCACACAGCTTGTTTCTTTAAAAATTCTAATGCCTTTTTTTCACTAACACCAGCCTCTTTTGCTAATTTTTTAACTACTGTGTAACCTCTCCAAAATCCTTTTGGGCTGTAATAAATCTTTTCCATTTTTTTCTACTAAAGAATAAACTTTATATAACTATAAAGAAAAAATGGAAATCACAACTGCACAATTTGATGAACTGCTTGAAGAGCAATATCAAAATAGCACAAAGAAATGGACAGACTTGGAAATAGATAAAATATACAAAATTACAGATACGAAAATAGTAGAAACTGAATATGGTCCATCCATGGTATTAACATTATTAGACAATGGTGAAGTATGGGCGCCTGATCATCTCAAAAATAAATTAGAGAAGAGTGCTAAACCACCATATTATATGCGACCACTTGGATTGAAGCCACGTAAGAACAACAAAAAAAATAGGTATCACGCATATGACTTAGTCTTTTCAAAGGTTATTTCAAAGTAAACATATTTAGTTATTTCAAAGAAGTCCAAAGTAATTATAGTTTTAAACTATTTTTTTTATGAACTCAATTTATACGCCACAAATCCAGTTGCAGCCATGCCCACCACAATAAACGTAATTTCTCTATTCTGTTGATCCGGAGATGGTGTATAAAAATCACTTAACTTGGGCTCCGGTTCCAAAAGCAAATGTTTGCCAGTTGTATAATAATACTGCTTCATAGCTTGGTCTACATCATCAAAAGTCTGCTCTGCATGATGCTCTTTTTGCAGTTGCTTATTAATAAAATCTAGTCTCTCTGTTCTTTTTTTATTCCACTCCGCTTGTGCTGAGTTCAATTGTTCCACTGCTTTGTCATGTCTTTGTCTTTCCTCATCTGAATGACTTCCCATTTTTGAAAAGAAATAATTTGAACCGCTAAACGCTAATGCATTTGTTAATGCGCCACCTATCATCATTGCTACTGCACTTGCCATTTTTTTATATATATATTTTTTAAAATTATTTCATAATATCCGCAGGAATAATACCTTGCTTAATCAGCATATCCTTTGTAGCCATTGCTAACATTATATCCACAGACAGCATCCCAACATCTACCATATTAAAATCCACTTTAGGGGCTGTTTTTTTTAGTATTTTTCTGCCAATTTCAGAATATCCAACAGTTAGAAGTGTTTCTACTCCAGCATGATACATCATATTTACAATTTGTTTTCCGTCAATACTTGCTGCCATTTTTATATATGATTATTTTTTTAAATTAAATTATTAAAAATCAAACGGGTCTTTTGGTGCAACATGAACAGGTTGCACAGCTACAGGTTGCGTAGCAGATTTCTTGTTATAAATATACAAACACAACCCAGCAATACCAAATAAAACCAGACACGGTGGAATATAATTTTTGTATACGTTTATTTTGATTTTTTCTGGTTCTTCTTCATCTGTTGTTATTTTTGTTATCTGTCCTGCATCTCTTGCATCTTGTGCATCCTGTGCATCCTGTGCATCTTGCTCTATCTGAAGCAAACGCTTTGCCTTCCTTGCCGCTGCTCCTTTTTTTCCAGCCTCTACTCGTTTTAGATTTTTTACTTTTTGTTGTTTAACAGATTGTGTACCAACTTCAACTGGTATAACTTCACTCTCTTGGTTCTCCACTTGGTTCTCCATTTATATTATCTATAATTTTATTTTTATTAAAATCAATATGTCTAACAGTTGTCAGTATTGCTGTAAATGGTGCTAAGCACATTCCATACCTGTAATACAACTCACAACAAGCACTTGTCAAAGCATGATTAATAAATGGGTCTTCCTCCAAATCTTCTATCAGCTTTGGTGGATTGGTTACATTAAAATATTTTGATACTCCAATCACATACAAGTTAATAAAAGAATTGCCTAAAGTTTTAGTCATGCTTGCCCCAAGCCTTGCTTCATATCTGCAGTAAAGTTTGTTAATTCCATCTGGTGGCATGCTATCTATGTTTGTGAGTTGTATGTCTTTACCCAAATGTTGACGACTACCGCCGCCAGCCACTATAGCTGATAATCTTTCTTTTTTTGTTTCTTGTTGCTTTGATTCATCTGGTTCCGTCTGTTCCGATATATTTTGTAATAGTTCTTCCGCATTCATTTTTATATTATTAATCTTATTTTTTATCTTGAAATAAATATAAAATACAAAACAACTAGCTGCGATATTCATGCAACTAGTAATTGTTAGTATTGTTAATAGCATTTTTATTAACATTGCTATTTTTTTATTAGCATTGTTAATTTGCTGCAAGCATTGCTATTAACATTGCTACTTTTCTGTTAGTGATACTATTAGCAACAAAGCAATGCTGTTAGAAAAAAAGAATTGCTGGTAGAAATTATTCAACCCAATAACCAGTTGGTTGGTCAGTTCTCAAAATTAACTTGGAATATTTAGTCTTAGCTAAAGTTTTTTTTATTCTGGTTCTCTCCTCCAACGTCGGAATAACATCATTTTCTCTCAAACAATTTTCATAACTATCTCTGTCCTTGGTGTAAAACATACACAACCATTTTACTTGGTCCCTCAAATCTTTCAATACAGAATTATATCTCTGTGAAATGACCCACACTGATTGTTTAGCGTGACGACCAGAGAATGCCAACTCTGACAACATATCTTTTTTCTTTGTTAATTCTTTTGTGGCTGAGCAATCATCAATGATATATAATGTGGGCTGGCCAGCATATTTTTTGAAACATTTACGCAATAGTTCTTGTAGCATTTCATTTCCGTCTTTACCAACAGGATTGACAATTGCTATTTTTTTATTTTTTGGGTGTCTTACATCTCCTATCCAGGATCTATTTTTATAAGCCTCGTTCCACTTTATAGTCGGGCACAATATAATTGTATGTTCAAAAACTCCAACATACTCTTTTTCAAGTATGTCAAGAACAAACTCTGTTTTACCACAGCCTGTCTGACCACAAATAATGGCACTATGTGGATATTTAGGATATTTTTGTTGCAAACTAGTATCCTGCTTCTTTGAATCTTCCATCTTCGAAATTGATTTGCGCATCTTGTATTATATATAGATAAATATTTAAAGTTTGATCTGCATCTGCTTTTTTATTTATTAATATCGTTATGCCTTCACTGCCGTTTTCTATTCTTCTTCCACTGCCGTGTAATAAATTGTCCTCACATGTTCTAAGGTCAAGCCACAAAGCATATGATTTTTCAAATAGGTCTCAAGAGAAACACTGGTAAAGTTTAAGTCCCTCGCTGCTATTTCTGTCTCTTTGTTTCTTTTTGATGTTAAAGCAAAATATTTGTTGATTTCATCCCAATGTTGATATGCCTTCATGCCCTGACTATACAACTGATTTGGTACTCCCTCTATTGTCATTTCAACTTTTTCAATCTTTGGGTTGTAAAAGGATTCTGTGCTTGTTCTTTCTGGGTCTTCAAACAGCTTAAAAATACCTTTCATGCTCCGTGCTGGTGTATTAATGTTGATGTTCCAAAGAGTATCAGATTTGTTTGCTATTATTTTTCTATGTCGCAAGATACGATCATACATAAATGACATCTTACCATTGATTTGCTGTCTTATTTGTCTGGCTAATTCAACATCACTAACTGTATCAAATTCCAAGCAGATATTTTTTATTACATAAGATGCATCAGCATCACTGCTTTTGATAACTTTGTTATAATCGTTAAACGTCAATTCATATTCTAACCTATCACCAAGCCCCGCTTGATAAAATGCCATATGACTTTCTAACATTTCAAAGTCCAGTGGAATACAAAATCTATTTCCATAAGCTGCTGCTATAGCTTCATCTCCGGTGTCTGCGGAAGCATCTCCCGCGCTAACTCTATGTTTTAGCATGTTTGCTTTACCAATACCTTGGTAAGCTATGTTTAATCTTTCAGTAGGGCTTTTCCATAAATCTACATAACAATGATATATATCACTGTCATCTATTGACATGACTTCATTGCCACTTATTCTTATTGTCATTTTTTTCACAATTGTTCTACCCAGATTTTGAAATAGAGTAGCGTTGGCGTCTGTTCTGCTTTTAAGTTCTATTTCAAAGGCAAGACGAGCAGTACTTGGAACTATCACATCATTAGTACTTAGATTGGGAAATCTCACAAGCAGTTGCTGGTTTTGGTCTATTGTTGAGGGATTATTAGTTATTACTACATTTGTGCGGATGCCTTTGGCACCATGAGGTTCTCTTAGTTTTCTATGAGGGTTAAGTTTGTTTCCGTAAGCCGACATTGTTTTTATTTTTTAAATATATTTTTTAAAATTAAATAAAATAAACAATGGCTGAAGGAGGATTTGATTTTGATCCAGATGATTATGATGAATATTATGATTTTGATGATGATGATGCACCAATGGTTATGAGCCTGTTCTAAGAAGTCTTCTTTATCAAAGCGACCATATTGCTGAACTTCGTGGGGAGTTGAAAGAATCCGAACTTGAAGCATACAAGAAAAATCTTGTAAAATCCTTTTATGATGAAATAGAAAAACGATATAAAATGGCACCGGACAAAATGGATTATGACCAGTTTAAAGTATCAGATGATGGTAAAACATTATACTCGATTGTTGGTGATAAAGAAATAAGAATAACTGCCAGGCAAGGCTCTTTTACATTTCTTGCTCTTGGTTCTTTAGCAAATGAATATAACAGGATTATTGGCTCTGGGGGAACAAGGGCGATAAGACAATTTCTAAATTTGCCGGAGTATGACAGTAAAACAAAAGTATCACAAAAAATTAGACAAGTATTGGAGAGAACAAGAAACGATTTACCAGATAATGTGGATGCTATCCCATTACAAGATTTATCAAGAGTTGCGAATGACATGGAGATATCACTGGATAACATGGAGACATCACTGGATAACATAGAGACATCATTGTATGACTGGGATGTGATTGAGCGTCCTGATGTTTCAACACAAACAAATATAGACAGGCGTGAAATGGATGGAATAGTAAAAGCAATGACAACTGTCAAGGAAGAACTCACCAATAACGTGGCAAAACTTACACAACTTGATAAAGACATAACAAGAGAAAAACAAAAGTTAGAACAAGCTAAGACTGATAATGATGAATTCCAGATAAAGAGAATTAGCGACCGCATCAAAGATCTTGAAAATGAAAGAGATGCAAGAATGGATGTCATTAATGAAAACAGAGAAGCTTTTCGTAACCAAGTAAGCAGGATAAAAGAGACAATAAACAAAATGTTAAAGGAGGATACAACTCTTGGTGAGAGGATCAAAACCTTGTTTAAGGAGCAAGGTATTACTATTGTTAGTATCCTGACTGCGTTTGGTATGATTCTTGGGGTGATAATTAATTCTATTATTCCCACATCAAGTGCTGCTCCAACTCCAACTCCAAAGCCTGATCCATCAAGTGTAAAAGACTGGATAAAAAAACAACTACTTAATCTTGGTAAACTTCTTGCCAACCTAGCTGGTAAAGCTGCTGCAGCACTTCCAGGAGTTATTGGTGCAAAAGTATCATGGCTTTTATCTGCAACAGGTAATGTTATTAATTGGCTTGGTAACAATCTATGGGCTTTGCTTGTGTTTGTTTCCGGGTTGTTGTATGTGGCAGCCAAAGAGTGGTTCAGTAAATCTCGTAACTAAGTAATGCAGCAAGACCTATTACTATAGTACCAACAATTATAGTTGTTTTGTTATCTTCGTGTTCAATCGCTATTTTTTGTAATTCCGGTGAGTTATGCTCCACAGTTTTATGTATTGATTTATCAGAATGTTCCGGTAAAAATTTCTTTGTTGTGGTGCCTTGAAAAGGTTGAATATTTTTTGGTGGCACTGGTTTTACATTTGCATCATTATTCAATCCTAATGCTTGTGCATCGGTTGCTATTACAATTTCATTATTGTAGTCTTGTATTATTCCAATTCTTAATTCCATGTCACTCGGAGACATGTACAATCCACTTCCATATACAAAATTTACTTTACTTCTTGCATATTTTAAGGTGTTTTCATATCTTGAAATTTGACTAGGCAAGTCGATGGGGCTATTTATTGCGTCCTCTACATTTGCTAAAAATTGTTTCTGTGCATCAAATGCTGTTCCAGTTCCAAGTATATCAGTTCTTGTTTGTGATTGTGAACCAAGAATTGCCCAGCAGTATGTTCTTATGCTGTCATTGATTCTTTCTACTCCTGCCCTTGTAAATCCAGATGAACAATCTAGTATAAAAGTAGACCAGCTGTTGTCTGCTTCAGATCCTTGTGCATTGTAATCAATGTGATATGTTTTATCACTCTCATAGACTGTGAAACTCATCGTTTTGTTGTCGTATACAGTATTTACCAAAGGATGATAACCAATATTTGTCCAGTAATTATAAATTGTTCCTAGACCATTATTATAGCTTTGTTTCTGTCTCCAGTCTGAATATAAATCAACGTTAAACTCCTTGCATATTCTCTCGTATGCGTTTCGGTTATATGTGTTATTAAAAGCATTCCAATTTGAGTCTTGCGGCATTGCTACACTCATTTCAAATAGTATTCGTCTGACTTGGTAATAGACATGAAATCGAAATAACGAACCAACCAGAGTATCAGCTTTTAGATGGTTGTTGAAATCAATACCACATCCAGTTGTCGCACACCAAATAGCAAAGTTTAACTGATTCTGCCAAAATAACATCCAATCTGTTCCCCAGCGTTGGACTATAGCATCTGATTTGGCGTATGGAAGTTTGTATTTTTCAAAGACATTGGGGAATGATGCTTTGAAGCCTTTACCGTCTGATGTAATGACTATGTTTTGATTTATTATATCTATCACTTTCTTGCTAAAAGTATTTAAATATTGAGCATCCGGGTTATATTTGAATTCTTTAGAAATCATTTTTATTTGTGTTTTTATATTTATATATTAAAAAAAATGTTTCATACAATTTCAAACATAGACAACTCTATTAATTTACAACAGTATATCGATAATAGAAATGGAACTAGGCGCGTTGGATTAAAAAGTTTTACATACACTATCGGTTGGTTTGATATTATTCATGAAACCGCAAAGACAAGAAACACAGACAAAATAGAACATTTTCTAGGCGGACTCTATAACATTCAATACTTGGCAAAAAAGTTTAAATTGCTAAATGAAAATATTATCCTGGACAGTATTGAGCAAATTGGTAGAGCCATTATAGATACGCCAATAGAGACACGAATGTCAAGCGGTCTTTCAAAAATGCTGGGATTCAAGGACAGAAAATGGTTGACAGGTACTACTTTAGGAGATTACCCAATTGATTTAGCTCCTTATAAACAGCTATATGTTCATCTGAAACAAGTTAATACAAGTAGTAATTATTTCAATGGTGCACCAAGCACTAGTATAGGTGTTGTACCTGTGGTAAATAAGCAGTATGGAGATATTGTATATACAAGTTTTTATCCTGAATATCACTGTCTTATGAATGGTGCAATTACTGAATTGAAAATAGAAGTTAGAGATGAGTATGGCAACAAAATAGATAATCACGGTTTGCCTATGAGTTGTGTTTTAGAAATTATTTAAAAAAATATATTTTTATAAAAAAAACAATGAGTATATTTGGACCACCAAGCACTAAAAAAACAGAAGACTTAGAGGCTTTGATAAATAATGTTCAAGATTTATATAGACGAATTGTGCCTTTTGTTAGCCAGTTTAATCATTTGAGAGATAGAGTTGATAATCTTAAATATGGGATTATAACAATATTTGCAGAGGCTAAGGGCCCACTTGTGTCAAACAGAATACTCTCATTTGGTAATGGTGGAGCAGAAAAAAATGTAGGGCATGTAATGACACGCCGTGGACGGATTATGGGAATAGGTTTAGCATGTGAACGATTAGTTGGTGACGTATCTGTAATAGTTTCTGTCAATGGTGTTGAACAACCAAATTATGGTATAACGCTTCACATCATCCCACGCAATCATGATAACTTTGACGAACCTTTAGAGATTGGTGCTGGTTCTGTTGTTAACTTTGTATGCAAGATTGCCAACGCTACAGCTGTAAATACGGTGGCATCATTATTAATTGAATTAATTTAATTTAATTCTACGAGCTGGCTTGATTTTTGTATCAACAAAAAATATATTATATACAAAATTGCATAACAGTATGATAATTAGTGTACTGGGTATTGAGAGCTTGCCCTTAAAAGATGTGTTTAAAAATTTAGTCTCTGAACTATTTTTTTTTAAAAATATAATATTATAATTATATGAGGGGAAAAAATGGAAGAGGAAAATGAAAATGAAGAGGTAGAGGAATTTGAAGTTGAAGAGGAAAATGAAAATAAAAAGGGATGGGTATGGGTATACTATAAAACATGGCCATTTTTGGAAAATGTTAACACGTGGTTACCAATATTTATAATTATAATTATTTTTTTGAGTCCTGAAAGTAACAAAGATTAAAAACTTAACCAAATCAAGTCGCTTAAAATCCTGTCCTGTTGCTCTACCGCTGTAAATACGGTGGCATCATTATTAATTGAATTAATTTAATTTTTTATTTATTAATAAAAAATGAAGCAACCAACGGCACCAAGTTTATATCCTGAGTTGCCAGTGGAAGACGGACAAAATTATAGATTACAAAAGATTTCAGAGATTGCAAAAAAGTTAATTACAGAACGAGATATACGTCAGTCACTTTATAAAAAATATAAACGCGGTATTAATATTACAGATGGAATTGACACTACCTTAATATCTGCAGGTGTTATTATGGCTGGGATTGGATTTGCTATTCCAGTTTTGCTACCTTTAGAAATAGCAGCAATAGTATGTGGAGCTACAGGTGTTTGTATTAATTTTATCAGACGCAAGCTTAATGCAAAAGCTCAAAAACATCATGAAATAAAAACTTTGGCAGAGGCTAAGTTAAATAGTATAAAGCAGTTAATATCAAAAGCGTTGAGTGATGCACAAATATCTGATCAATAGTTTAAGATGATTTTAGATGAGTTAGATAAATATTATAGTTTAAAAGAAGACACCAAACAAAAAAAGGCTAAAATAAGTGAAGCTCAAAAAAGAGAACTAGTGGAGCAGGGAAGAAAAGAAGCAATGGCAACCTTACAAAAAAGTCTAAAAAGTGTGTAATAAATTGTTTTAGTAATGTGTATGAGTACGATCCACCACCTTTGTATTCAAGGTCAAAAAATTGTTAATTGAATGTAATTCTGATAACAAATCAACAAATTTGTTTTGTATTAAAGAAACATTTTATAATTTTGATAACTTATAAAAAAAAAATAAACTTGCAATCTTCACTACCCCCATTTTAAAAAAGTTTTAATAAATCAAGTAAATCACCATAAAATGGTGAATTATGTGTAAATTTCAACCTTTATTAAAAAATCTCAAAATATAACTCTAACCCAGCTTATTTCAAGGGGTGGATTTTTGGGGTTGTTTGGGTCATATTCGTTTTGGTCCAGAAACCCCAATTTACATATATATGCATTTTATTCATCTTTAAAATTGTTCATTGTTTCTGTGTGTGTTAGTGGTTGACTATCGTCCTTGAATGCTACTTTTCCTGTTCGATTGTTATATCTATATTTACACTAGTAAACATAAAAGTGCTACGTTGAATGTTCAAAATAAGTATGTATGTCATAGGGCAAAGCGGACAAATCTGGTTTACTTTAAAACGTCAAACGTGTGCATAATTTTGTATTAAGCACAGCATTATTTTAAATGTAATGCATTCAGCGTGACCCACTGACGTTAGGCTTGCGTATAACACAACATTGCGCGTATCGTCAAGTGATTTTTACGCCGTTGTGACTAGGCGTGTGACTCAAAAACAAATGACATTGTTTACCTGGCGACCGTACCCGTTTTCAGTAGGTTCTACTTTTGATGTCGAACGTGTTAGAGAAGCGTTACTCGAGACCACTGCTGCGTTTGAAACCGGCTCGCCTCTCACGCTGCGGGTTCGAATCCTATTTGGAGCTCCACTTGTATGTATCGACTCGACACAATGCTTTCCTCTTTAATCGGCCGACGACCGGACAGGCTGTGGACTCTATGATGACGTCTACCTAAAGTCCAAAAGGACGGTGACGTTTGATGTTTGTCTGCAATCTTGTCTTGTCGCGCCCTCAATGGTTTGTTCTCTTGTTGCTCTGGCTTCTGCCAAGTCATTGGGTATTTTCTTTGTGGCTTTCTATGCTATTTATTTTTGTATTTATATATACACAAGCATCTTTGTGTTTTGCTTATATAACCTATTAATGCTGCCTTGTTGGTTAGAGAATAGTTCATGGTGGGGATTTCTTCTTTTACACCGTCTCGTTTTATTGGAATGAAGTAGGGTAAGTGTGAGGTTTGGTGCGACCTAGAACCTGGCTTAAACCCCCAGCGGCCTTTTTTGCCACTGACCAAGGCGGTAGCCCTATTGTCAACTCTTTTGTGTTTGTGATATCTTATTTGGCCTTTTATTCATCTTTAAATTTGTTCTTTGTTTCTGTGTGTGTTTGAGGTTGACTGTCTTCCTTGAAATGCTACTTTTCCTGTTCGAGTTTTATATCTATATTGTAAGTGAGAAAGCGTCGATTTTTACGGATGGCTGTAAGTATACAGTACTGATTCTATCGAGGAATAGATGGACGGTTTGCCTCAATTACAAACAATCAACAGTTATACATAGTCTACAATACCAAACAAACAAACAAATATACAAACAAACACAGTCTGAGTGGGAGTTGAAGAAGTATAGGAATTCTGGTACAAACTCTGGCGTAAAATCCCAAAAATATTGCTGTGCCACCAAACAAATTAAAAAAATCGACTGATCAACCTACCAGATTTTGTACATTTTTGTGTGGGCAAATGACTGTTTCATAAAAAAGTGACTTTTAGCTTGGCAACGTTATGTTGGAAATGGCCCAGTAAACTTTATTCCTATAGGCCAACATAGTACAATTGCACTGTGGAGTGAGACCTTTATTTTGTTATCAATAAAATGGAGTTCACTGTGACGTATAAAATGTATCTATTCGAACTATTTTTCAGACAGACACTTCCAGTATTGCTAATTTAAGCATCTGAAATGTTAATGACATATTAAACTTTGTTTCATCTGCAAACACTGTCTTACTTGTAATGTCTTTAAAATATTCCTATGTGCGAAAAGTTCGTTTCTTTTTTATACCAGACTGACCAAGATAACCTACGTGATTAGATAACACACGTTTATGAAAGCAAATAGGTTGTAAACTATCTGTCTGAGTACACCTCGTAGCACTGACAGACCATATATAGGTGGACCATAAGAGCAACGTAGGCAATCAAACTGTCTCCGCCATTTGACTTTGGTCAAGTATTTATGATAACAACATTGAATGCATTGATATACATCTGTTTTGAAACATTTATTCAAGAAAACGAATAATACACGTTTTGTTATACTACAAATAAAACTAAATACCATACATTGCATATAGTAATAGAACTAAACTGGAACATTACTGTGGTACTGGTGTGTTTGGGTGTCAGTTTAATATTCCGCAGCATTAAGTAACTCATACTATTTGTAAAATATTCACAGCACAATCGTTATTATATGTTTAATGTCAGAAAAAACAGACCTACCCAATGCATACTTAATTATTACTTTTGATATTAAAAGAAATCGATAATGAAAATATTTGTAACTGTTTTGAAAATAAATGAGTTGTATAAAATATCTTTTATTTATTTCAGTAATGAAGAAAAAACATTTATGTTCATGTCTTCACTTTATGTTGTATTACTAAACGTTAAGGTTTAACTCTTTGGGAGATATCTGCTAATTTTATAAACGTAAACGTATATACAAAAGTCGACAGGAACTTAATCATCCAAAAACACGCATTCATAGCACACAACAATTACAGGGATAAATGGAAGCACTGTGTGCGACACCACAACCATAAAATGGTTAACAAAAGAGGTACATCCTTGGTGATAGAATATGTTCGTGTTACACTAGGTTTCCCCTTACAACAACATTTAAAAGAAAAGAACGGAACATAACACTATTATTTGATATTGAATCAAGCTGTCCTCCTTTATCTTAATTGAAAGACTGAACTAGCTTTTTCGGATAAATATTAAAAAAAACATACTTTAATTAGTTATATATACCAACGTTTGAGTTAACATCTTTAAAAGAAAATCAGTACTCATAAAAGCGAACTTAAGGTACCGTTTAAGCGTTATCTCCTTTGCAATTCACGGTAAAAACGTTAGTGTGCTTACGCAGATAGAACTGCTTTTATTCGATTATTGTTGACATGTTAAACTGTGCACATATTTTCCTGTTTGAAGTTCTATTTGACAAACTCGACCAATTTTTATGATTTAAACCGCTTTGGATATGGATGAGGTGTGCGACATTCTGAAAATGAGTAGTGATAAAGTGCAAAACGAAACAGAAATTGTAAATTTTAGAAGGTTCCATGCAAACTATGGATATTTGCACAACAAATGCAAATTGGACGACCGTGCCTTTTGCTGAGTACAATCTTTCATAGTAGTTCTTTGTCATGTGCAGGAGAGACATGTTAACAAGTCTGTCAAGTCATTTGTCAAACGTCTACAGAAAGTTAGAAAACCCAAAAGATCAGTGCTCAAATATTTAATTTATAACTAGTGTAGAAGTAATAAGGACCATTTTTCTCATTTATTTAGCCTATAATTTAAAATTAATCATCAGTTGAGTAATTATTATTACATAATCATACTTGTTCATGGGTCAATGCTATAATAAATAATTCCACTAAAACAATGATAGGGAATCAAATTGCCTTTCTTATAGTTGCATTGAACGGAAGTACGATAGTGTGCCTGTACTATCAATTGTGTATGGCACATTATGAATTGATTTGAATTAAATGTTGTTTAACGGCTCATCAACACAGTATAGGTTATATAGAGCCGCCCCAGAGAGAGGGGAAGGATACATAGGAATCCGGGAACATGTCCTACTCTTATTATCGAATAGATTCCTATGGTTCTTTAACGTGCGGCACATTATGAGACCTAGCTTCTATTTGCATGGAACTGGCCGGATGTATACAGCGTATCAGGTGGCCTAGCGTATATTCGTCTTAGACGGAAGCCCGTAATATCGCTTTTATTGCATTAAACTGAAGTGTGTTAGGTGTCATGTTCTTTCGAGTATATACAGCAGATTACGTTTTCTTATTTTTATTTGCATTGGACGTTAAGTATGTAAGGTGGATAAAGTGGCATAACTTCTATATGCATTGGACGGGCGTGTGTAAGGTGGCCTGTCCTGACGGATGTAAACAGCAGATCAGGTGGACTAACTTATAGACGTTTGTAAGGTGATCAGTCTGTCCCGGTTTATACAGCAGATTATGTGGCATAACTTCTATTTGCATTGAACGGAAATATACATGGTGGAATGTACTTCCATATGTTTACAGCGCAAGGGGACGCTTCACTTCTTATTACATTGGATGGACGCGGGTTTGGTGGCTTGTACAATCGAAGGTATACAGTATATAAATTTGCCTAACTTTGCATTGGACGGAAGTGTGTTAGGTGTCCTAAGGTATGAATTAAGCAGATCAGTTGACCTAATTTATATTCGCCTTGGACGGAAGTTTGTAAGTTGGCCTGTTCTAAAAAGTCTATATATAAGGTCAGGTGGCTTAACTTATATTTGCATTGGACGTGAGTGTGTAAGATGGCTGTTTTAACGGTTGTATACAGCAGATCATGTGGCCTAATTTCTATTCGCCTTGGACAAAAAGTTGTTACATGATATGTACTACCAGATATGTATAACAGCGTAAATGGCATTAGAGTGTGTTTTATGCGGCCTGGTAATCGGTCTCATCCACTTCGAACGATTAACGGTATACTTTAATATAACAATAAAAAAAACGCGAATAACGTATTATTTTCACGGTGTATGGCCTCGCTCTTGAACAGCATTTCTAAATGTATATATTTAGCATATATAGTCTCATACTATTCGTAATTTTGTCTAGAAACGATCAAATTGGTGTTTATAAGCTGTCGTGCACCACTCCAAAAAGTGAAAGACTTAAAAGGTTTATAACAACACACGCTGTAAATGAGTACAGGTCGTTGTTCCATATATGCTTTAGCCCTGGTAGTACAAAGAGGAACATAAATCCAAAAATAGGAAAATTGTGAGTTGCGTTTCCAATGACTATCCTAAATATTATTAAGAGTAAAATGAAATGGAAAGCTCCAATGTACACATTCCAGCCATCAAGGATTGGCAGTAGTCTCACAGCATGGATTGTAAACTTGGAAAATCTGCAAGGAACCGCCTGAAACAAATATAATAATATTACATTTTATTATAATGCATCTAATGATAAACTGTGTCCCCATGTTGATATATATCAACAACTTTAAAAACATGTATTGTTGATTATAAAGACATTTTACAAACTAAGTTTTGTATGGTGTGGAGTACGGGGTCTAGTGGCAAAGCGTCGGACCTCAGATCGAGAGCTCCTTGGTTTGATCCCTGTTTTTAAATCGCTTCCTTCTTTGTAGGCATGTCTTTCTTTGTAACTTCAAGTTCACCAGCTCATGGTGAAATCGGGTATTTAAGCGATCAAATTTAGCATAGGACATCTATTACTGTACATACATCGAGTAGTGCACATCGTACAAGTAGCATTATCATTTGCCGGGAAAAAAAGTTTGTCTCTCAAGGGAATTGAAATTGACAATCAGTTACAGACTGCCGCTCTAGACACAGAACTACAGGGGCTTCTTGAAAATATGGTATATTTAGAAACATTTATTATCATTCAAAATAACTGAATACATTTGAATGTACCTCAGACGTATCAGTATATAGTACATCATGTCGCACCTGTAAATTAACCATTGGGTGATGTAATAAAATATTTTAACAAATTAAAACTAGGATTCCGTTTCAAAACAAAATTATCTCGATCTTTTAATGTGCGGTTGACACGTTTGTGCGAGTGTCTGCGCTACTTATTGCGTAATTCCTATTTAGTATTGAAAGTGTTACAACGTACCAACAAATATCCGTGGTCTAGTGGTTAGATCTACATAAACAGGAACCAATAAAAGCGAAACGTTACTGGTTCAAATCCCGTTACGGGTATCTATTATTTTTAATGAAATATTATCGGAAACCGTATGTTGATCGATGTTACCTGTACGAAGGTTATATGAAATGTGATATTTTACGCATCGATTCTGGCTTATATACCGACTTTGTGTCTGCTCGTCGAATTGTATTATAATATATAATATATAATATGTATAGCGTCCGTAGCTTTAAACTATACTACTCAAATTTTATTTTTTAACCCAAAACTGTATTCTGTAGGGTGACATAATAAATTAATTGTAAAACAAAACTAATTTTTGAGTTTGATGCTGTTGGTAAAATCATCCACCGTAAAACGTAGAAGAATTGAAATCTTGGTGCTTAGCAAACTGTTAGTAGTATAATATCCATTGTGTTAACAGCTCTAACGCTCTATAACTATATTACGTCTTACTCTAGAAACTCGGACCATTATCTTACTTTGAAAAAGCCCGTCAGGTCCCAGGATTCCTCTGTCCTACACACATTCTCAGTTTCACTTATGTCAAATTTGTCAATCTAAAATACAAGGTATTAAATTCATCACACGCAAAAGACAAATGGTATGCGGCAAATATATATTCTTAATTGAATAAGTAGATATAAAAGTCAATTCTGTTGCAAAAGTCGAAAAAGTCGAAAAGAAAATGTAATATTCAAGAACCACAATCAACGACAAACACGCACAATGAGGCAACACTCTCTAATAAACAAGGCAACATTATAAGTATAACATATAAATAATCATGTATATAATATAAAAAATCCTAGAAAGCCACAAAGCAAGTACTCAATGACTTGGCAGAATCCAGAGCTACAAATGAACAAACCGTTAATGGTACGACAAGACAAGATTTAAGACAAACATCAAACGCTACCGTCCTATAAAGAGATGGGTAGACGTCATCATAGGGTCCACAATATATCCGGTCATCGCAAAATCAAAGACGAAATCATAGTATCGAACTGTAACAGGGTCAACCACTAAACATGCAGTGCGTTGCAAAATGATAGGGTCATAATCTCTTTTGATAAACATTTCAAGTTAGTTTAATAAAGATTGTATGAAAGTGATTATGACCAAGGATCTTACGAAGTTTGTAAATCACATTACCATAGAAGTCAAGTTGTGATAGTCCTTGTCGTTGAAGAGTTCTGAAATTACTTGTATATTTTAAAAGTAGATCAGGGTTTCGATAATAAGTCATATATTAATTAAACATGCATTTTTAGCGATAAATAAAAATACCTTAATTGTTGAAATTAATTTAGAATTCTAACACGACCTCTGCAATCTTTCATATACACAAAGAAGGAAGACAGCTGTATGTTATTCTACGATAAAATACAGCTGTTCCATTAATTCCCCGCGTATATTTCATCCGTTGGAAGCGCCACGTTACATGACGTCACTTGGTAAATATACGTCACGAAGACAAACCGAACAGTAATTTTAATGAAATGTTAATTACAACAAAATTGCCATTCTCCATGACTGTGCACACCCCCGAAATAAACCCATCATATGCACATGTACATATAACATTAATAAGCATCTTGAACAAGGTAAGAACGTTTGACGTCATACAGCGCAAGCTATATGACGTAAGCAATGACTTAATTGTTTGTCACGTGAAAACTAGTGCATTGAAACGCAGAACTTTGCATACGGGGGCGCCCAATGGAACAGCCTGTAAACATAGCAGCCTGATTACCTTGACCTCCGAGATAATATATAGTGCCCCAACAATAGCACAAATAATGGGGTAATTGTTGTGTTAGAATCGAAATAATAAATACGGACCTGTATTTTATCGGTGAATAAAATACAGTTAGTCGTTCGGATGCGAGAAATTAAATCACTCGTGCTAACGCACTCGTGATTTAATTACTACGCATCCGAACTCCTAACTGTATTTTATTCACCGATAAAACACAGGTACTTATTTATTATTTCTTAAATACAAATTTCAGATAATTAACGTTTGTTTATATGAAAGTGTTTTCAGCATGAACAAATACAAACTATTTTGTTTAGACCTTCAGTATTATTTTTTTAAGTATGCATTTATTATTGATAACGTCAGGGCTTTCGTTGCAAACGACCTGAAGACAATTATAACAACAATCATGTGGACTTGGCTGATGTTTGCAGAGCGTTATATTTTATTTTTACCGTTTACCACCAGATTGTTGGTATGCATTGGGTGCTCACTGTGCGACACTTGTAGAGATATGTTTTATACTGTTATGAAAGAGAGTTTGTGATCATTTTGTCACCTGTCCGACAGTGAGACCTTATTGATACGTTTCCTACAACATCTCGGTATCTAGATAACATACTCAATACTGATAATCGGTTATTGCTCATATGTTCCCTAATGTTTATCCACCGGAGTCCACGTCGAATAAAACCAACGGTTCGGATACCATAGCAGCAGTCCTCGATCTTAATATCTATTTCAAATGGTTACGTATACTATCTATCTATGTTGTACTGCTGACTCCTTTTTCAAGTATTACAGGCAGGTAACCTGGGTAGAACCAGTACTAAGCAATGCAGATAAAGTGTCGTGCTCAGGGACACAACGCATATGGCAATGACGGGAATCGAACCCACGACTTTTGGATCATGGGTCAAACGCTCTACCACTAGACCACGGCGCTCTACTACTAAAGTCTATGATAAGAGAGATGACTTAAACTGCGATATCGTTAACAATCCACATTTAGTTGTAGATGTACTATGTGCTGTATCATACTGGGGTTGTATCTCCCAGCTCATACGTTTTGCTAGACTAAGAGCTTGTAACGATGTTAAGAACTTCAATTATCGAATTCATGTAATTACAAGTACACACTTATTCAGCTAGGTCTTTGTTATTATCAACTACGTAGATCTTTCACAAAATTCTATCACCGCAACAAAACTTACTGGAAAAGTAAAACGACAGCCTAAAATACATTCTTGCGACTAGGAATATCACAACCTTTATTTGATGGCAATATGATATATAAACTTCACAGCTCAAAGTATTCTGTCGGGTTCCCTGACCACGTTACAAACTTAATCAGGAAATTCGTCAGAAAATGATATGACACTTTAGTATTGTATCACACTTCATGCTTGGTGATTTCCCCATCTACATACAGTCACGACGTTTCACTGTCCCTTGTGCTATGACAAGACAACCTAATGCGACTCTATGATTGCCCGAAAACATTAAAATGGGAATAAGGTACATGGGCGTTCGTCCTTTAGGTTTTCTGGTCGTAGCCTATATTGGTTTTCTCTTTGCAACTTCTGTGGTTGTGGTTGTTTAGTACAAAGAAGTACACCTGATGTGTTTCTAATTATGTATTTTCATATAGCTTTACAACAACATTTAAATGTATCATTTGCTAATTTCTCTGTGTGTGGACTTTATTGGTAGAGATTTCCATTTGATGGGATGTACTTTAATTTACGCTGTTTTGTCAAATTGATAATAGCGAGGTAGTGTATACATAAAAAATTGAGATATAGGATCCTATAGAAACCACAGCGTCCGAACACAATGTCATCGTAGGTCCGCACTGTAATGCAAACAAGGACATGATTATACAACGGAAGATACAAAAAACAACAGAAAGGGTGGTGAAGACAAGGTTACCGACTTGGAACGGTCAGTAGGCAATAAGGCCTACTGGTTAGCTTGAATCGATTTCATATGCGCACAATTTAAGCTAACCAATAGGCCGTAATGCCTACTGGCAGTTCCAAGTCGTTAATCCTGTCTTCACCACTCTTTGTAATGTGTATTGTCCTGTTCATTTTTTCTCATCTTTATTGTCATTTACCTTAACGTTCAGTTTGTGCTGTGTGGCGGCTGTAAAATGTTGCCCCAACTATAACTCAGTAGCGTTATTACTAACGAGTGCTTTGAGATGACCTAACCCTATCGTTGTGGCTTTAAAGTAGGATATGCCACTAAAACCGGTGTTTCCTATGTCTGAATGTGTATATGCATTGTTGCATGTTTATTATTGATTTGGACTTGAAGAAAGTTAATAGTAGTATAGATGTAAACATATTTATCATGTATGCAAATTATTATTGCAAATTCATTTATGATAAAATTTGGACTGTACTCATTGGAATGTTTTATGCAAATTCATTTATAATGAAATTTGGACTATTTTCTTTGGACTATATTAGTGGGGAAGCTTTTGGAACAATCTTTGGGAGGTATATAAACAAAATCTGAGAGAAGCTCAGCAGTTTTGTTGAGTACTATTTAGTAAAAAGTTAATTTTGAATTGGATGCTTTTAACAATATAAACTATATTTGTGAGAGGATTTACTTATTATTGTGCTCATTCATAATAACAGTGAAATTGGATATTTGGACTAAACCGGAAATATTTGAAATTAATTTAGAATGAAAGGACACTTACTGTTTTGGATTAAAGAGACACTTACTGTTTTCATTAAAGAGACACTTGCTAATTGGATAATTTTATTTGGACGTAATTCAAAAGTTGGATATTAATGAAAAAACTTGATTTGTGTATTCTGTAAGCGAATATTTTATGTAAATAAATTTGTTAATTATGTTTTTGTGTTGCTAGTTTTGCTTCCTTTCTTGTTACATTTTACTCGTAACACCGATGCTAGGGTGAGTGAGAGGATTAGTCTCAACAAAACTGAGTTTGTTATATCTCTTGTTTGTGTTTGTTGCTTCCTTGGGATCTACTTTTCAGTATTATTCTATCCAAAAAGTACTGTTTTTGAAAATATATATATTTAGACACGCTGAAAGTTTTATTGCAAAATATTAAAGCTATCTGAAGTTAACAAGGAGTTTACATGAGAAGCTCCATATATAAATGGTATCTTAAGAAACATTTGTCGTCGAACGAAATTTGAAAAAAGAGCATTCTTTGCTCATCTGGTTTATTTTCTTGAAATGCAATTACTCACACATGTTATCGTTTTGAAGCTTATCTAATATTTGTTCTAAGAGCTAAGCCACTTATTTATGGAAACTTAGGTCTGGATGTGGACTTTATTGTGAGAGATATCCTTGTGATGGGGTGCACTTTTAATTACGTTGCCTTGTCAATTTGGGAGTTGAAGACAGGATAATAGCGAGATTGTGTACACATAAATTCGATTTAAGCAAACCAGTCAGCCATATTGCCTACTGACCTTTCCAAGTCGGTAAATCCGTCGTCACCACTCTTTGTGCTTGTAATTTCCATTTCATTATATATTTAATATGCTCTTGTTCGTGGTGCAGTGTGGACCTAGGGTGCCATTGCGATTTGGTATAGTGATTTCTATAGAACCATTGTTTTCACTTGTGACAAGACATAGGTAGTTCGTTATGTTTTCTTTCCAAATACCTACGAAACAATAACTTGTTGTCCACTCGATATGTAGCTTCGCTCACCGTAGATTTACCTGTTTTCAAATAATCTATGATTATACGGGGCATGAACTTCAACAATTTTAACTGTAATTTATTCGTGCATACCGAATAAGGTGATCCATGGATCTTCATCGGATACCCAGGAAATATTCTTATATTCTTACAACCATGACAAATGAAATAAATAAAACATATACAGTATGTATTTAGGCTTGGTTTTAATTTAATATTATACACAGATGATTAGTGTTGTATCTGTCAATTCTATATCTTGACCGCTTATATTGCACATTCGAAACGTGAATCACAAATGAGGCGTGCAGCGCGTATGGTATAACCCATGATTAAAAGCAGATACAATATATATTACATGGTATATTGGGTAATATCCTCTCTGTTATCCTATATAACGATTCTCGAAGTCCATGGGTGCGCACTGGTTATATAAAGTGTCAAGCGTCGTCTATATAATTTAGGAAACTAAGAGGTATGATGTTCGAAGCTTACTTTGCATTTCAGCGTGCCTAGACATCGAATATGAATTGAGATTTCTTTATTAATTCCTATTTGATTTCATATCTAATATGGTGAGATAGAATGAAAATAGACGCTCCTAGATATGTTTACCATCTTGGGATAGCCATTCGTTATGCTTCACAAAGCCTAACATTCATTTTGACCCCACTTGTTTACAGTGTAAAAATAAAGCAACATGGAGGCGTTATTATTAGAAATTGTCGTCTGCGCATGTCTGTTTCTAGGAATCGGATGTACCAAGTAAAACGTAGGTTATGCAAAGTGGTGTTGTAATTCAATGTTCAGTACCTCCAGCAATCGATCATACTTTACTTTTATTTTGGAATGAAAACCATTATATCTAGCAAATAAAAGGTAGGTAAATAGTATACTGCGTTTATATTTTGTTATTTACACCAAACTGATTTTTTCAAGTCCCCCTGATCTAAAAAAATGGAATAAAATTACATGTAAACATTGGGGGTCGAAATGAATGTTGACTTTGCGAAGCTCAGCGGATGCCTAGGTCAATATTGCAAACAGATCCAGGAGCGTCTGTTTTCATTCAATTTGAAAATATCGATTCATATTCGACGTCTAGGCACCCTGTAATGCATAGTAGTATGTATGCTGATATGAGATAAATTATAACCGATATACATTACCTTATTATTATCTTGCTCGATCATAGTGGTTACTGCCACAAACACGTGCAAAAAGTATGCAACTATTGACATCAGTTTTAACAGCTCTTTGAGTCTATCATCCATCTCGGCTTCTTGCGCAGATTGTGCCTTTGAATAGTACGAAGGTAATGCATGGTATAAATGCTGCTTGATAAACGAAGTATTTAGAAGGCAGGTCTGAAAGTATGTAGACAATCTATTTCATTGTGTGGTTCATAGTCTTACACAATTATATCAAGTTCATTCTAATTCAAATTCAACTCGGCACAATAAAAAACAACGTGGAATAAGTTAGATGTTAGTGGAAGACTCAATAATATAGAACATGCCGGTTAAAACAAACTTTAACATAACCTTTCACAAAGCTTCAAATAAATAACACAGTCATCCCTGAACGTTTATACGCTTTTAATCTGGAGTCATTAAAAGGCACAGTGAATGGAAATAAAAACCCACCTGATTTGCTATTTTACGACGTTTCCTCCTCTGTGGTTGTTTATTCATTACACTAAAGAATAAAGTAAACAATACAGTATATAAAAATTATATTTAAAACATTACTTTCTTTGTTTACTAAAGTTGCTCTGTCGTTTTAAACTAGTACGTACTAACCTTTCACAAAAAAAACATGGTAATGGATAATTTCGTCGGATCTGCATTATATTAACAAATATTGGAAAATTGGAATGAGTAACAAATACGCAGTTTCTACTTGTTTCAATCTTACCAACAATCAAGGTCAAATCTTAAAAATCGCCCCACGGTGACCATTTTCAAGATGTATAAATTATCTTTGAAACATTTGGTCAATAACCTACCTGATTTCCCCAGATATGAAACTTGATCCTGAGATGTTTATTATTTTGTATGTGTTTCTTTAGTTAGTTTCTCTGGATGTGGACTTTATTGTTAGAGAATTCCTTTTGATTGGATGTAGTTTTGTTTACACTGTCTTGTCTATTTGGGCGCTGAAGACAGGATAATAGCGAGGATTGTGCGCATATAAAATCGATTCAAGCTAACCAGTAGGCCTTATTGCCTACTGACCGTTCCAAGTCGGTAACCCTGTCTTCACCACCCTTTCCGTTTTTTTTTGTCTCTTTCATTGTATTATCAAGTCCTTGTTTGCAGTACAGTGCGGACCTACAATGCCATTGCGTTCGGACGCTGTGGTTTCTATAGGACCCTATATCTCATTTTTGAGACATTAAGTCATAATGTCAGGGTGACACTTTTGAACAATTGAAACGTGACACACATGATAGCTGCGTCACAAGCTGTGTATCCCAGCAAGGTGTTTTAATATGAAGTTCATGACAAGATAAATATCTAAGTGAAATCTTAAAAATAGGTCATTTCAATACAAACATTATGTAGATTCGCAATGTGTTTCACTTTTATATTCACTAGATCTCATGATTCTTACAATTTAAGTATTGTTGATGGAATAGTTTTGACTGGAAAACTAAACGACTCGACTAGTTTATGCTGTATAACCCATTAATATTAATATTAACATATTGTTTCATAATGTTTATAGAAGTATACTTTATTTGAATTATATATACAACTGCTAGCAATATATACTCCATCCAAGTATTCATTTAGATTAACAGCTTCGATTAAGCCAAACAAACCAGTCGTCGAGTTTCAAGACCAAGCATTTCATAAACAATAATTAATTAAATGCATATGAACATTTCAAATGAAACTGAATCACATCCTGAGGGTTATCATTTGTATTTAGATTGACACCTAGAACCCGGTCTTAACCCCTAGCGGCCCTTTTTGCCACTGACCGATCCAAGGCGGTAGCTCTATTGTCAACCATTTTGTGTTTGTGATGTCGTGTCTTGCCTTTTGGTCATCTTTAAAATTGTTGTTTGTTTCTATGCGTGCTTTTGGGTGACTGTGGTCCTTGCATGCTACATTTCCTGTTCGACTTTTGTATCTACTTTCATTGTTCGTGATCGCCTACAGTTCGTCAGAAAAGGATATAACCCTTTGGTTTTACAGCGCACTGCATGTTTAATGATTGACCCCTCTACAGTCAGTCATTACGCTTCACTTTTCACTTGTGCGATGACTGTACTACCTCTTGGGACTCTATGATTGTACCTACTGAAACCCCAACTAAGGGAGGTGGGTGCATGAGCTTTCGTCCCTCGGGTTTTCTGGTCGTACCCTAGATTGGTTTTCTCTTTAGCTACAACTACTATGGTTGTTCAGTACGATTCTGGATACATCCTGAGATGTTTATTATTTTGTATGTGTATCTTTAGTCAGTTTCTCTGGATGTGGACTTTATTGTTAGAGAATTCCTTTTGATGGGATGTAGTTTTGTTTACACTGTCTTGTCTATTTGGGCGCTGAGGACAGGATAATAGCGAGGATTGTGCGCATATAAAATCGATTCAAGCTAACCAGTAGGACTAATTGCCTACTGACCGTTCCAAGTCGGTAACCCTGTCTTCACCACCCTTTCTGTTGTTTTTTGTCTCTTTCATTGTAGTTTCAAGTCCTTGTTTGCAGTACAGTGCGGACCTACGATGCCATTGCGTTCGGACGCTGTGGTTTCTATAGGACCATATATATCATTCAGTCCCTTCTCAAATGCATGCAAAATGGATAATTCTGCACAGTGGCATATCCAAAAACGAACCGGGTGAATATAATGTTTATGTCATAATAAACAACCTTGACGCCTTTGAATTACATTTAAATTGATTTTGTTTGCATTGTCGCTTTATTATACTATGTATTAAATCGAACATGTTATGATGTGTGTACACATACTGAATGGCCTGTCTGTTAACGATTGAACTGATGGGAACGGCAATCGTTTTATATTGGTACAGGTGCAACACGCCCATTCATTTTTGCATTGTGTTGTGTATGTTTTAAAATTTGAATGCAATGTTGTCATTCATATCTAGGCCCAAGTTAATAAAGAATAACTTAAATTCTCATCACAAATTGCCAATATGCTGCCAACGCATTCACAGAAAAGTCGGGGAAGAACTTACCTCATGAATGAATGCTCCCTTTCAAAACATAAACACTGAAATGCCAAAATATTGTATTCCTAAACTCATTTACATATAAGCAAAACAATAATTAAAAACGCATATTTTTTAACATGACATGCTTGAAAAATGTAACAAATAGATCAACAACGTGATATAAACCAAGAAATGGCACTTGAAATTAATGAAAATGCCTTTGTGGTACAAGAAGAAACTATATCCATTTACTGGCCGCCATTATGCGATTACCCCAGGTTGACATTTCCTGTGCTGCAATTGGTGTTATACACCTAAAGTTAAGCGTAGCGAGCTATTGTATGTTATGCGAAGTGCATGACATACAAACGCTCGCTGCGTCTGTCTATATGTCTTCGAGAATGATCATTTTATCATATGACCGGGACGGCCATATGCTAGATATATATGGCAATGTAGACCGGTGCATTTCGCGGGTTTGTCATTTGTTTACATTAACTGATGATATTTTATGATTTGTAAATAAGTAATCTAAAATATCACTTAATTTTTTTTTATTTAAGATTGCGAAAATACATTCTCTAGCGGTAGTGATGAGAATATAAGACTGAGGTTTCAGTTCAGTATTTATTTAAAACGTATATGTTTAGCATATTTATATGATAAGCTCTCCAAGGAGAAGGTATATTTCGATGCGGATATTCTCAAGCAAGTCTTTGCAATCAGAACTGTTATTCATTCCGATCTTTGGAGATCTCCGAGTCCTATATTTATTTACAGATATCGGTGGTACACTCTGAAATATTTTTGTTTTCTGACTTTACTTTCGAAAACTAGTAGGTGGTTTTCCTACTTCAGTTTATATTGTTTAATCACCCTTAGGATATGCTGCCTGTTTTTTAATTATTATTTTGGCTGAACCTGTGATATGCAGGCATAATCTCTGATCCTAACTAAATTCCATTGTGTTTATTTCGCCCATTGTTTTCTCGTTTGGGGCATAGCATTTTGTTAGAAACTTAAACCATACGCCGCTGGCCCTGAACTAGTGTGAAAATACCTCATTAAATGTTCCATGTTTACCGTCATATGCTTACCATCTTCTGCCATTTTAAATATTAAGTTCTGCTCAAACCGGGGCTAGAGGGCGTGAACGGTAGCAAGTAGTTTTCACTACCGTTCATGAACAGTCTCAATCAAACCGAGACTCCAATATGTGTTGTATTTATCGTGTTCGACGATTTCCAAATATTTCCTTTCATACTCTTTTTGTCGTCACTTCTGAGTTTTGAAAAACAATGATTTGCTACGTAACCAGGTGTAAATTCTACTATACTTAGCAAATATAAAAAGTACCCGTTGTTTTTCCCTTATTACATAGACAGTAAGACAGGAAATAATAAATGATGCATATAGAATAATTATATCGACCATCACCAATAGTCCAAACAAAATTGTTTTTTGAAAAGTTCAGTACACAAGAGAGTTGTCCCCCTTTTTCTTAAACAATGCATTTTTTTGTAAAAACACATAAAATCTAGAAACATTACCTCAAGTTGTCCAAGACAATATTCTCTATACGTTGCTTTCGAAAACAATCACAGAAAAACACAACACCGATTATGTAGGAAGCAACTTTTGATTACCAAAAATCATCAAATTACCACCCTTTAAAGAGTCCATAGTATCCATAGAAGAGTATTGCTTGGCAAAAATTTGAAGTTGTTTAAAGCAATATTTTGTTCTCAGGGAAGGGTGCTTAAAAACATCAAACATTGTTTCATTAAAGCGCTGTCATTCGCCCTCTCACCTATCTGATTACCAGTAAAAAAGGGGGTACTTTCCTTTTTTTGGTGAGAATATAAACAGTAAAATAACATTTATGTTTTTATTAACAATCATTTTCAATGTCATAACAATTTGATATCGTTACATTTTTATACTAATCTATATGAGATTATATGTTATTATTGCAGAATTTTAGGATAAACTATAGGGTTAACTGTCTTTTTCATTTTCTGGAAAAAAATTATGAAAGTGCATTAAGCTTGTTTGTAGAAACAGAGGCTGAATTAAAATTAAAATTAAAACAAATAGTTTTACAAAACAGGAAAGAAATTGAATTGAGTCAAATGGAAAAAGAAAAAGAAAAAATAATTGAAAAATGAAAATTGAAAAAGAACTGTCAATGAAAGAAAAAGAAATGGAATTGAAATTTAAGAAAGAAACAGAAAGAAGAGAATATTTGAATTAGAGATGCGGAAAATGGATTTGGCAAGCAATGCAAGTTCACCTTCACCGCCACCCTCCCATTCGTCTACTTGTGATGTTACTAAACATATTAGATTAGTACCGCCTTTTCAAGAAAATAAATGGCCAACAGAACATTGGGCATTACTTTTACAGAGTGTTTTAATTGTAAAAGCCCGTGACGTTTACACTCATTTAACTGTAGCACAAAATTCCTCATACTAAACTGTTAAAGATATCTTAAAAGTTAATGAATTGGTTCCTGAGTCTTATAGGCAGACATTTAGAAATTGTAAGAAAGAAAGTTATCAAACACACTTATTCTGGTACTAATGTACTTATTCGAAGGGTAGAGTACGGGTTTTTGTCTACCACTCTCCATAATATTAATTTATCATCAGATTTGGTTACTGGGACGCAAAATATGTTGCGTGTAACTGCAGCCTCATATAATGGTTTAGTACGGACGTAAATGGAATCCACTTCTTCGTCACGTTTCTGTAACCAAACAAAAGACAGACTGACGACTTTGCTAAGGAGGGCTTGTCTACCCGAAATGTTATAAATAGTATAAAGGTCTGCAACAGTAAATACTTTCATAAATTTTCGTTTAAGATTATGGCTCTTACTGCCACCATGTGACCGTCGTTTACGAATAGACATTATGCTAGAAGGATCTATATCCGGGTTGTTGGAAATGTTTCCTTCTTGATAAATGTTATCGTTTATCCCCAATGGATACGGAGTTTGTAATTGCTTTAACCATTTGAGTTCAGCGATATGTCTTGCTTGTATCTTGTAACTTTTGGTAGCAGTTTTATCAAATTCAATAAGTTCCACAGGCTGAATGATAACATCATCTATGGAATGCCCTGAATCCCTAAAGTGTGAATAAAGACGTTTTTTAACCTGGTTTAAACCCCCTTTTTTGCCACTGACCGTTCCAAGGCGGTAGCCCATTTGTCAACACTTTTTTGTGTTTGTGACGTCATATGCCTTTATTCCTTATTAACATTGCCATTTATGTTGGTCGTATTTTACACAAATGTTCACGAACACGAACTGTCATGGATCGACTAGTTTGGCCTACATATTGTATACCACATTTAGGATGATGTCAAGTCAAAACATAAACTATATTTACTTGACGATCAATAAATGTCTGAAGGTATACTGACACTGAACTCTCTAGCTTTGGTAGTGGATTTAATAGTGGAATTCTGTGACAAGTATTTACATGCACTACACCTTTTCGAGTTGCACTTAAGGATAGAGGGATACAATGTACGTCTACTGTTTAACCTATTAATGCTAAATGGTGGTCTTACTTTATATCGATTAAGTACAGAAGTTTTAATGAGTGTTAATTTAACAGAAGTAGTATTTCTGAATATAGAATTGTGCCAGGAATATAAACGGTATATGCCGAATGAAGATTAATTCGTGATAAATTGATCAATAATTTACGTGTAAAACTATTAGAATTTCAATGGTGAAGATAAATAGCAGACAAGAGTGAAACAATTAAAAGTATATTGTTAATGTATTCCCCATTTAGGAATGAGGCAGATGAGCTAAACCTAAAGACGATTGCGATTAGAAAATGTGCTTCTTCAATTAAATGACATAACTTTGTTTCAGTAAAAATATAACAAAACTAGTGCAACGCATTCTGTTTCTTTCACGCCCTTCAACACGACAAAGGATCTACACAGTAAATCCTCTTCGACCGCTCAGTACTTTCAGTACTTTGATTGGTAAATATTGACGCTTTGCACATTAGTTTGCCTATGTGCCTAACACTGGTTATTGAAATGTAAGGTAATGGATATGAGAGGCATATTGGGTTACGCTTAACATGATAGTGTTCTTTATACGTTAAACTCAACTTCCTAATTCGCTTACTCAGTCTTTTATTTTATTGGCCATTATCAGTGTTTTATTGACCCTTATCAGGAAGTGTTACATAACACTATAATGCCATACTAATTACATGCTGGGTTGGGGTGCGGGGGTGGTGGGTGTTCGGGGGACAATTTCTGCACATAAAGACTAGACCTTTAAACGTTTCAAATGCACAACGCATTTTGTTATACTATTTCCACGATTATTTGTTAAGATTATTTGTTTTTCTTCTATTAAAGAAGAATAGTAATTTTTGAAATGTTAAACCAGAGGCTATGACTATAAATAGGAGGATTATGATTAATATCTCAAAAACTCTCTTTAAGACAGATACAAGGTTTTATAACATCGGTCTAGTAAACAAAAACACATTGAATTTAGCTTATATTTATGTAGACATGTAATAGAAAGGTAATATATGGCTGAGCAGTGCCTTCAATGATATTAGCCCCGAAGTAAGATAATGACCCTCAGGCTTAAGCCCCGGGTCCTTATCGTTCTCCGGGAACTATAAGCACTGAAAGGCATTGCTCCGCCATGTATAAACCTCTAAGGACATCATAATAATTGAAATAATACAGTGTTGCAAGTAATGATATGTAAACGTGAACATTAATGTTGTCGTTGTGTCCTACGTACGTTTGTGCTATTCATCGACACTCCACTGACATACTCGTTTGATTTTAAAATATAAACAATCTTACCTGCTACATGGCTTAAACGAAATTCCTTTCAAACATTATTGATATCAGTGTATCGATGTCAGTATTGTAGTACACAATATTGATTTTATGTAATTGTCAAATTTAGGCCACACTTTAAAATATCTTATTTTACCCAAACCCGACTTTAGATTTTTAAGATGGGTAGATAGATAGGAAAATTCGTATTATTTTTTCTTTCTTGTATACCAGATTGTTTTTTGAATGCTGTTTAGAGTTGAACTGTTTGTTTGGGCTTAAAACCACATTGTTGAACTTATTAAAGACGATTTTAGTATTCTGGATGTGTATTGCAATGTTGAAAATCGTATATATCTAAACCAATTGGAAAACCAAATTAATAAAGATGAATAGTCAACACAGTTTTTAGCTCTACTGGCCAAGGGCCAGCAGAGCTTATGGGATGCTGTGTTGTCCGTCGTCCGTCGTCTGTCGTCTGTCGTCTGTCTGTCTGTCTGTCGTCCGTTAACTTTTCTTCAAACGACTTCTCCTCAGAAACCGCTTGGCTAATTTTGACCAAACTTGACGTGGATGATCCTTAGATGAATGCTTTTTAGATTTGTTAAAATTAGGTCAACGCTACATCCAAAATGGCTGCCATTACCATATATAGTTGAAACCTTAAAAAATCTTCTTCTCCAGAACCGCTGGACAGATTTCAACAATTTTTCTTTTAAAATGATCGCCAACGCCTAAACTATCAAGTTTGTTTAAATAAAGTCCCCGGGGTCAAAAATGGCTGTGCCCCGGGGGTCCAAAATTTGTATATTGAGGTTTTGCATGTTTTTCATATAGACATATAGGAAAAAACTTTAAAAAATCTTCTTCTCTGAAACCACAAGGCACAGAGCTCTCATGTATTACATGTAGCATCAGCTTATGGTCCTCTACTAAGTTTGTTCAAATGGTGACCCTGAGGTCAAAAATGTCCCCGCCCCGGGGGTCACAATTTTACATAGACTTATATAGGATTTTTTTTTAAAAATCTTCTTCTCGGAAACTACAAGAGCCAGAGGTTTGATATTTTGCATTTACTATAAGCTTATGGTCCTTTACCAAGTTTGTTCAAATGGTGACCCTCGGGTCACTTTTGGCCCCGCCCCAAGGGTCACATGTTTTACATAGACATGTATAGGGAAAAACTTAAAAAATCTTTTTCTCCGAAACTGCAAGAGCCAGAGGTTTAATATTTTGCATTTGCTATAAGCTTGTGGTCCTCTATCAAGTTTGTTCAAATGGTGACCCAGGGGTCACATTTGGCCCCACCCCAGGGGTCACAGTTTTACATAAATGCTTGTATAGGGAAAAACTGAAAAAAATCTTCTTCTCTGGAACCACATGGCACAGAGCTCTCATGTAATACATGTAGCATCAGCTTATGGTCCTCTACTAAGTTTGTTCAAATGGTGACCCGGGGGTCAAATTTGTCCCCGCCCCGAGGGTCACAGTTTTACATAGACTTATATAGGATTTTTTTTTTAAAAATCTTCTTCTCGCCAACTACAAGAGTCAGAGGTTTGATATGTTACATTTATTATAAGCTTATGGTCCTTTACCAAGTTTGTTCAAATAGTGACCCTGGGGTCACATTTGGTCCCGCCCCAAGGGTCACATGTTTTACATAGACATGTATAGGGAAAAACTTAAAAAATCTTCTTCTCTGAAACTGCAAGAGCCAGAGGTTTAATATTTTGCTGTTGCTGTAAGCTTATGATCCTTTACCTATTTTGTTCAAATGGGGACCCTGGGGTCACATCTGGCCCTGCCCCGGGGATTCACAGTTTTACATAAATGCTTGTAGAGGGAAAAACTGAAGAAAAAAAATCTTCTCTGGAACTGCAAGAGCCAGAGGTTTAATATTTTGCATTTGCTAAAAGCTTATGGTCCTTTACCAAGTTTGTTCAAATGGTGACCCTGGGGTCACATTTGGCCCCGCCCCAAGGGTCACATGATTTACATAGACATGTATAGGGATTTTTTTTTTTGAATTATTTTTTATATTTTTTTTTTTTTTTGAATTTTTTTTTTGAATTTTTTTTTTTTATTTATTTTTATTTTTTTTTTTTTTTGAATTATTATTTTTTTATTTTTTTTTTATTTTTAAATATCTTCTTCTTCTTTTTGATTTTTTTTTTTTTTTTTTTTTTTTTTTTTTTTGATTTTGTTTTGTTTGTTTTTTGATTTTTTTGATTTTTTTAGCTCTATGTTCGACCAGTCGGACCAGTAACAGAGGTGTTCTTGATTTAGTTAAACATGCTATATGTTGCCTCGTTAATACGGTTGGGCCTTCATTTTTCATCTGATCTTTACCAAACTTTACCAGATTCTTTAGTTATGGCCCTTGAAAAAGCTGTTTTTTGCCCGAAACTTTCAAAAAAACGTAAATGGCAGTCACTCACTTCATTGATGTTATAAGAGCCATGTTAGCCAGTAGAGCGTCCACAGGCCCTCTTGGGCCTCTTGTTTTTTTCGCTGTCAAATGGCTATTCAAGTTTGACCAGGTTGGGGAGTGAGAATGCAATGTTAAGAAAATATATAGGGCCTACGTTGAACTATTACGGGAATCTACTGTATTTAATTTGATCGAGAAACAAAACGTTATTTGTTCTTCATTGGACAATGAGCAAACAATGGGCGACATGTTCGCTGCCTCGGGTAATGTAGCTAACGGCATGCCATTTCGTAATCTGTAATATCAGTGAATGAAACGAGTATGCAACTCAAGTATTAACGATAACCAATGAGCGCCTCTATAAAAATGAGGGACCGTATACATTGCGGATCGTCTACAGCGAGGGACTGTATGTAATGTGGATCCGAGAGGATACCAAAAACATGTCATTAAAGAGACTCATAAACAATCTTCTTTATATACATGTATATTGATTTTGGAAGCAACTATATGTCCGTGCTATTTTAGTAAAGGTTACACGGTCTAAAAATAATGTATTTGTTTTATACGAATATCTAGAAAAGAAAATAACGCTTACATAGCTGAAATGAGACAAATGGTCCTTGAGAAATAACAGCAACCAAACTCAATGGTACCGTAAGTCCGCACTGCACCACAAACAAAGAGCAAAATATGCAATGAAAAGGACAATATATAACCCAAAGAGCGATAAAAACACGTTTACCGACTTGGAACGGTCAGTTGGCAATATGCCCTATTGGTTAGCTTAACTCAAGTTTTGTATACAACCTAGCTAGTATCCTGTATCCAATTTTGTATACAACCTAGCTAGTATCCTGTATCCAAAGCCAAGACAGTTAAAATAATACATCCCATCAAAAATTCACATCCAGAGAAATAAACAATCGATACTCATAGATGTTGTGGTAAAAATAAATAAAATACATAATTAGAAACACCTCATGATGTGTCGAGAATTGTACTGAACAACCACAGCAGTTATAGCATAAAACCTGAAGGACGAACGTTCATGCACTAACCTCCCGTCCAGAGTTCAAGAAGGTGCAATCCTTGAGTCCCCTGAGGTTGTTAGATCATTGCACAAGAGAAAAATTAAGCTTAGTGACTGCCATAACATGTAGAGCGGTCAATCACCCAGCATAAAATGCGTTGCAATACGAAAGGGTCGTATCGTTTTCTGACGAACTTCCTGTTTAATTTTGTAAAGTGGTCAGGAAATCAGTCAGGCCCTTTTAATTTCCGAAGTTTATAGATCACATCTCCATAGAATAAAGGTCGAGATTTGATGCACCCTAGAACCGGATTAAACCCCCAGTGGCCTACTTTGCCTCTGACCGTTCCAAGGCGGTAGCCCTATTGTCAACCCTTTTGTGTTTGTGATGTCTTTTGCATTTATTATTACATTTGCCTTCTTGTTTGTCTGTTTGCGTGTTTGTTTCTGTGTGTTGTGGTTGACTGTCCTCCTTGAATGCTACTTTCGCTGTCAGATCTTTTTATATTTCTTCACATAGATGTTTTAGGTTGGTAATGTACGTCTCCAGTAGGACGATAGCACTTTGAGAAAGATCTACGTAGTTTATGATAACGAAATGTTTTGACCCCTCCTCAGTCAGTCACAACTCTTAACTTTACTCTTGTGCGATGACCGGACAAACCTCGTGGGACTCCATGACTGCACCTTCTTAAACTCTGAAAGGGGATGTTGGTGCATGGACGTTCGTTCCTAGGGTTTTCTGGCCGTACCCTAGATTGGTTTTCTCTTTGGCTGCAACTGCTGTGGTTGTTCAGTACAATTCTTGATACATCCGGAGGTGTTTCTAATTATGTTTTTCTTATATATTTTACAATAACATATACGTGTATTGTTTCCTAATTTCTCTGGATGTGTACTTTATTGTTAGAGATTTCCTTTTGATGGGATTTACTTTTAATTCCAGTGTCTTGTCAATTTGAGCGCTTAAGATAACAGAATAAAACGGGGTTGTATTGCCTACTGACCTTTCCCAGTCGGTAACTCTGTCTTCACCACTCTTTGTGTTGTATATTGTCCTTTTGTTTGTGGTACAGTGTGGATCTACCGTGTCATTGCGTTTGGTTGCTGTGATTCCTATAGGACTGGGCGGACGCTCTACCTCTAGACCACGCCGCGGTATTGGTAATGCTAGTTTGTATTATGCAGTTTAAATCTCACAAACCCAACTTACTGGCATTTAATACATTTTGTGATATGTGGTTGTGTAAGGTTAACATTCGAATAAATACTGAAAAGGTGATCCCTTGGAAGCAACAAGAGAGAAAAGTAGCAGACTCGGTTTTATTGAGTCTGTTCATGAGAGGTAATTATAAGATGCAACACCTCTCACGCTTCCTAGCAACGGCACAAGCGATATTCTACTTTAAAGCAACACAGAATGGGCTTGATGATCCCGAAGGACCAGTAAATAATAACACTAATGATGTGTAGTCGGGGCGACTTTTTAAGGCCACCACAAATCACTAAAGAAACGCTAGTGTGACTCTCAATACATACTGAAAAGGTGATCCATTGGAAGCAACAAATACAAACAAGAGAGAAAAGTAGCAGACTCGGTTTTATTGAGTCTGTTCATTAGTCTGAGAGGTAATTATAAGATGCAACATCTCTCACACCTCCTAGCACCGGCTTAAGCGATATTCTACTTTAAAGCAACAGAGAATGGGCTTGATGATTCCAAAGGACCTGTACATAATAACACTACTACTATACAGTTACCATTCTATATTTAATGTGGCTATTGACATTTAATGGCTTACTGTCCCTTTGTCCTTAAATATTTCGAATGACTACCGGTACTGGAAACATAGACTATTAATGCTGCCTTGCTGGTTAGAGAATAGTTCATGGCGGGAATTTCTTTATTTACGCTTTCCCATTTTATTGGGATGACAGAATGGTAAGTGTGAGGTTTGGTGCACCCTAGAATCCCGTTCCAAGGCGGTAGCCCTATTGTCAACCCTTTTGTGTTTGTGATGTCTTATTTGGCTTTTTATTCATCTTAAAAGTTGTTCTTTGTTTCTGTGTGTGTTTGTGGTTGACTGTCGTCCTTGAATGCTACTTTTCCTGTTCGATTTTTATATCTAAATAAACAAGCAAAACAAAAGGAATACAATAATTAATTATTTATAACGAATACGTGGTATATCTTCATGCAAGTGAATATACAAGTCGAACAGGAAATGTAGCATTCAAGGAACGCAGTCAGCGACAAACACGCACAGAAACAATTACAAAGATGAATAAAAAGCCAGATATGACATCACAAACATAAAAGGGTCTACAATGGGGCTACCCCCTTTGAACGGTCGATGGCAAAACAGACCTCTAGGGGTTTAAACCAGGTTCTAGGCTGCACCAACCTCACGCTTACCCTATTGTCATACCAATAAACGGGACAGTGTAAATAAAACTATCCCCCGCAAGGTTATAATCTAATCTCTAACAAACACGGCAGCATTAATAAGCAATATAAGTAAAACACGTACATGAACATGCATATACAAACACAAAATCGTACATCCATTCAAATATCTTAATCTTTCAAGTTGTAGACATAATCTTTCAAGTTGTAGACATATACATAAATTCGTAGTCATGCACAAGTATGAAACCAGATATAACAATTTGTATCACAATTTGATATTTGAACGTGTGCACATGTGGATATATGCTGTGTTTATACCTGTACAATGTTTACACAGTTATGATTATCTTACCGATCACGCATACTTTATCTATAATCTACTTTCGGTTATAAACTAAAGGTACATATAAATCCATATTTTAAAGGATACAGTACTGACGAGTGTAAGTAGTACAGTGTTCATTAATTAATTTACTAACATAATCATATTATTATTTAAAAATTTATTTTAAAATGTACTTAATACGTTTTAAAATGTATATAAAGTGCTAAGATATTATGGTTTATGCTGAATTTACATGATTACTGCAGAACTGAAAGTTGTTTAGATATCATTATAATGAAAACGTGTGTATATTAAAACGCTGAAAATCAAGCTGTCTTGTGCATTTGACCAATACTGATTTATTAGTTATAGGTTAACCCTGCTATCTGCTTAAATAAATCAGATAACCAGGTTAATCTTACGGTTTTCATCGATGTCTTTCGAAGTCTGTGAACCCCAAAAATTATTATCATAATACTCTAGACAGTTCAGTTATTGGTATTACAATATATCTTCGTTATATTACGTTAGTTAATTTTATCAAATAACTTTTGGTGTAGGAGTGCAGTAAAGCCATGATATATTATTTATATATATCATATATCACTATTGTAATACATATGCATCTTCGTTCGGTATTTTCCGTGCCGTAGATCTGATTGGATAAATGCGTACACGAATGCTTATTGACGTGTTCACAAACTGTTTTAACTTACCTTAGCCTAAGGCGAAGAGGACCTATTGTGAAAGCTGTTCGTTCGTTCGCCTTACGTTAGTCCGTACGTAAGACCGTCTATTTAAACGACCTTTTCTCAGAAACCGGTGCCAATTTATATCAAACTTTACATGGATGATCCGAAGATAAGTGTGTTTCAAAGTCATGGAAATAAGTTTAGCGTGAGAGCAGAGATGCCCGACGTTACTAATAATCCAAAGAGTTATCAATCGTTCGTCAATAACCGTTGAACAGAGTTTGACTATTTTTCACACCATAACGTGACGACTTTCTCTCTTAAGAAATATACTTTGTAATAAAATCCCCGGAAAACGACAACTTATAAGTAAGAAAAAACGTCGAACAGGAAATGTAGCATTTACGGAACTCAACCCAGCCTCGCATTCAACCCAGCCTTGCAATCAAACCAGCCTCGAATTTAACCCAGCCTCGCATTCAAACCAACAACAATTACAAGGACGAATAAAGGCAAGGTATGCGACACAGTAAACACTTAATAGTTGACAATAAGGGTGACGCATTGGAACGGTCAGCGGCAAATATGCCGCTGGGGTTTTCAACTAGGTTCTAGGATTCACCAAATAAATCTCACTCTTACCCTATTGTAACGCCCCAGAATTGTATTGAACAACCACAGTAGTTACAGTCAAAGAGAAAACGAGGGACGAACGTCCATACACGTTCCGTTTTTTCAGGGTTTTAGAAGGTGCAATCGTAGAATCCTAATAGGTTGTTTAGTCAACACATAAGAGAATCATGAAAGCGTGATGACTGACCGGGGAAGCTCGGTGTGCACTCGTTGTATACAACTGATTCTCGGGAAACCGTCGCAAAATATAAGTGTGTCCGACTCATGAAATAAACTCAATATTAAACAGGCACTGTCATAAGATTCTCTCTCTCTCTCTCTCTCTCTCTCTCTCTCTCTCTCTCTATATATATATATATATATATATATTATGTTGGGGTGGGGGTGGGGGGGGGGGGTGGTTGCGGGTGTCCGACCAAAGTTGACGTTTCAAAATGTCTCGTAAGGGTCCCATGCCTAGTTAGGGAATTCCTCACGGGTGTATGTCTCACGCCCAGTGTTTTACGTGTGCCCCTGTTTTGTAAGTTTATTTGGTTATGCATTATGCACACCTAGGTTTATATTCAATTTTTATTTATATAGCCAAGTTACAGACAATGCAAATATATTTCTGTATGTCTATACGCACTGTATATAAGTTAACGATTTTACCAGGAAAACAATATCCTGCCCTAAAAAACGTGTTCAGCCCGAGGGCCTTCTTCAGTTGCTACAAAATCTTTAACCTATTCCTTTTATAGCGTTTTTAGTTCAATATATTATTTATAATGATTTAAAAATCATTGCCATATGGATTGGATTTTTCGTATCTTTGTAACTCACGTACCAAGGTGGTAGTTACATTTTTCTGACTGTATACTCGAATAATGTCACTTTCTTGTGCATATTATTAGCAAGAGAAATATTTAATGTGTCGTTTATACGGAACTAAATCGCGTTTCTGTACGTTGTAGATCTGGTTTGGTACCAGATTATATTGTCAATCGTAATCACCTCACAATTACGTTATATATGGCTTGACGCGGGGTTAGTACCAGACTATATTAAGTCCGCCGTGTACTCACATTAAGATTAATTTTCTCTTCTTTCTAGTTACTGTTTCATTTCCTAAATATAGCCTATACTAAAAAGGCAAGACTGACGCTGGGTTGGTACCAGACTATATTAAGGGGTGCCCGCCTTCGTGATAATCTAGGTCACTGTTTCTAAATGTTATGTGTGTGTGTGGGGGGGGGGGGGGGGGTGCGGGTGTCTGACCAAAGTTGACGTTTCAAAATGTCTCATAAGGGTCCCATGCCTAGTTAGGGAATTCCTCACGGGTGTATGTCTCACGCCCAGTGTTTTACGTGTGCCCCTGTTTTGTAAATTTATTTGGTTATGCAAAACAAGCGTCTAATTTTCGTGGAAAGAATTGAAATTGTGTACACATAAAGTATTTATAGTCGTTAGTCGTACTTAAGATCCTCAATATTTAAGTTTTAATTCTACACACTCTTAATTATATTTGAGTTTCTTGAAATATATTAACGTAAACAGGAAACAATATATTATCCTTGAACCTGGTTTAATACCCCCAGTGGCCTTTTGTCACTGACCGTTCCAAGGCAGAAGCCTTATTGACAATCCTTTTACGTTTGAGATGTCACATGCCTTGCCTTTTGTTTGCCCTTGTAATTGTTGTTTTTTAATATTCGTGTTTTGGTTGACATTGGTCCTTGAATGCTACATTACCTGTCGACTTTTATATCTACTATTTTTAAAAGTCGTTGTGGTTTATATCTTTCAAGATATAACTCAACCATGAATTGCATGGTAAAACCTTACATGTTTTGGTAGTGCAAGTATATGCAAGATATTGGGCAGTCGAACATTCATTTGTTAATTGGTTTATCATACTGTTATGCGTACTCCATTGCTTAATTCATTATTCAAGTATTAATTTTCTTATTGCTTTAAGGTGATTCTTACGTGCAGAGACTACACTATCTCCATTTTAAAACCCAAATGACCTAGTAAATATAGCCTATACTAAAAAGGCAAGACTGACGCTGGGTTGGTACCAGACTATATTAAGTCAGTCGTTAATCACACTAAAGTTACGTTATATTTTGGCTTGACGCTGGGTTGGTACCAGACTATATTAAGTCAGCCTTTACACCACATTAAAGTAAATTGCCTCTCCTTTATATTTATTATTTGTTTTCCTCAGAATAGCCTATAGTAAATAGGCAAGTGACGCTGGGTTGGTACCAGACTATATTAAGTCAGCTGTTTAAATGTTTATCAATATAACGTTTGAAGTGGTAGTGTTATTTTGGAAGTACATATATTACTCTCAGTCGGGGTTTGTACCCGTTTATTATAGCTATTCACGGGGTTTGTACCCGATTTTCATTAAACAGAATAGCTTCTAACAGTGTCCATTTGTACTTCAAAAAGACTTGCTTAATCTGGTTTTTACCAAATTGTTCCCAATAATTTATTTGATAAATATTGTTTTAGTTATATTTGCCAAAAAACAGAAGAGTACCTAATAACTTAGGAACCAACAGTCAGAATGAAAACATTCGACTACATTTCTTAAGTAAGTCCGTCTCGATATATAGTCAGTTTTTAAATTGATCTCATCCAATCGATTACCTAATGTTTTTCACACCTGGTGAGAAACTCTTTACAACTCCCGCGGTAGGTACTTAATCAGATGTTGCATGATGTGCCCACCACACGTGCCTAATCGGGACAGCCGACTAACATCATAATTACACCATGCCGTTAATATATTCTTTGATCTCTCCAAATTATATAGTTTTAGTCTGAGAGATTTCTTTTTTGTATGGGTATACATAATTTGTTGATAACATGACATAAATGTATTTGTCCATCGCTATTCAGCAATGTTACTTGTTTTGCATCTTAGTATATGTTCCAACTATTATCCCTCCTATAAAATCCACAGACAAAACAATTCATATTTAAGTGTATGTAGTATTGGAGTAACTATCCCATTCGGGTATACACTGTTAGACGAGTATTCAGAGAGTAATTTCATATGGTGGTAAGCATTAACTTGTTTAATGCTCTGGTCTTTATAAACTGTCACCGGTTTTCATATTTACGTCAAATTTGCAAAGGGTAACATTTCGAAGGTCATCAACCCCTGCAGAGCAGGTTAAGGCTCTGCAGGTTAAGGGGTGCCCGCCTTCGTGATAATCTAGGTCACTGTTTCTAAATGTTATGTGTGTGGGGGGTGGGGGGGGGGGGTGTGTGCGGGTGTCCGACCAAAGTTGACGTTTCAAAATGTCTCATAAGGGTCCCATGCCTAGTTAGGGAATTCCTTCCTCACGGGTGTATGTCTCACGCCCAGTGTTTTACGTGTGCCCCTGTTTTGTAAATTTATTTGGTTATGCAAAACAAGCGTCTAATTGTCGTGGAAAGAATTGAAATTGTGTACACATAAAGTATTTATAGTCGTTAGTCGTACTTAAGATCCTCAATATTTAAGTTTTAATTCTACACACTCTTAATTATATTTGAGTTTCTTGAAATATATTAACGTAAACAGGAAACAATATATTATCCTTGAACCTGGTTTAATACCCCCAGTGGCCTTTTGTCACTGACCGTTCCAAGGCAGAAGCCTTATTGACAATCCTTTTACGTTTGAGATGTCACATGCATTGCCTTTTGTTTGCCCTTGTAATTGTTGTTTTTTAATATTCGTGTTTTGGTTGACATTGGTCCATGAATGCTACATTACCTGTCGACTTTTATATCTAATATTTTTAAGCGTCGTTGTGGTTTATGTCTTTCAAGATATAACTCAACCATGAATTGCATGGTAAAACCTTACATGTTTTGGTAGTGCAAGTATATGCAAGATATTGGGCAGTCGAACATTCATTTGTTAATTGGTTTATCATACTGTTATGCGTACTCCATTGCTTAATCATTATTCAAGTATTAATTTTCTTATTGCTTTAAGGTGATTCTTACGTGCAGAGACTACACTATCTACATTTTAAAACCCAAATGACCTAGTAATCTCTAAAAGAAGAACCACAATATGGGTTCTGTCAGTTCATGCTGTTGCGGATGTTTCCGTGGAAAATGTAAATCATATGATGTCGACAATCCTACAGAGCGGGTAGGTGTTTTAAAATTATTGCGTTAAATGTACACGCAGTTTGACTAATGATATAAATGAAATAAAATAAATATTACATAAATGTAACATATTCTCTCCTCCGCACTTAGGAATTACATTTAAAGGGGGCTAGAGACTTTTCTCTCAGACTTTTCGTGGGGGTCTAGAGGTCTGACATAAATTTGACATGTGACTGATTATTTCAATTCTAGAAGTTTTAACATGAGGGAGACCTTAAAAATTACGCGTTTATCACAAAGAAATTCATTTTCCAGAGTAATATGTTATATCTATATAGTATCCTACGCTACGCACCAGGGATTTTAAGCAGGTTAGGCCCGAGTCTATTTTTAGACATTTTTTAAAAGTTTGGAATTCTTCTAGGAAAAGCCTTATGTAACCCTTTAAATTTAAAGATTAATTATAGTATTAAATCGTTTTCATTCAGATGAACTTCGATTCCATTTTGAGCGGTTCGCGTTATTGTCGTGCTTGTAAATGCATTTGTATATGAATGTCAGAACTATAGAATTGTGGTTATAGAGTTACCTGTATTGGTGTTCTTTTAACTTCTTTTAACTTTTAAATACTTATTGCTAATTAACATATGGCACAATTATTCAATAACAGCATAATTTCCAATCCTTAAAACACACATAACCTAGCACAATAGAAAAACTGTAAATATGTTATAATGCATTTTGAATATATGTATTTGTTTTCAATCTTTCAAAATCAAGACGCCCTTAATCACTCGACACTGCGAATCTAATCCAGTAAGTATTATATCATGTCTTATGTACTGGCAAAGAAGCAATAGTAGTGAAATTCTTTTTTTCTTAGATAGATCAATACAACGTGTTTGTAATAATTGACATTTTCATCTAATAAAGGTTACCGCATGTTTCACTTGTAAACAAAATATGCGTAGTAATAATACGCAATTTAATGCACGTGTTGTCTCCCTTTGATAATAAGTTCACCTTAACGCTTGTGATTTTTACGTGTCCTTTGCCGTTTATAAAAGTCGAGTATAAAAAAACCGTCCAGTTCCCTAAAATTATCTTTATAATCAAGCGCACTGATAAAGATGCGCGCTTCCCCACGTGACAATGTTTACAAATTAAGTGCACATGTGAGTCAGGGGTAATTTGTTATGGTAAATATTTACTGTTTGACGAAGATTTTCTTATTGTTGTATTCAGATCAAGCGCTTGGCCGATTCAGATAAAAAATGACTGCAAGAATTCCATCAAAACGGTTTCAACAGAATGATTGCTTCGCGACGACTATTGCTTCTTTGCCAATACATTTGCGCAAATAAATATTTAAAAAATCACACTGATTGTGACTTTTTCTTTTATCTTTTTAAACAATTATATTAAAAAAACATTGTTGAACTCTGACGGTTATATACATAGAGTTAATCAATTCGTTTGTTGCCCTGGAGTGAAAAATATTGACACTTGAAAATATTTCTTGGTGCAAATTAGAAAAAAATACTAAGATTTATAATTTTCATATCCAAATTGAAATAATACCACATTGTAAAATTATAACAACACATTAAAATATAGTCAAACTATTCGCAGACAAATTACATAAAACAAGGTTTATGCAAGTTATTTGGTAACAAAGCGGCGACAGCATACCAACCACATTTTCGTTGTTTTTATTGCGCTGAGGCCAGTCAGTTTAAATGTATTTTATTGATGCATTATTGTATTAAATCATTTAACATGTTTTTTTTAATGTTCACATGGTTTGCGAAACTTCGAAGCTACGTACAGATAGTATTACAAAGTAATCGGTCACGATGCAATTAACGACGATTATTTCAATATGACTGGAATATATAGCACATGTTCTTGGTCAGGTCAATCAGAATTCAGGAACTTTGTAAAGTACAATAGAAAAATACATTAGGAAAATAATAATTCAATTTTTTATAATTTTAGAATATGTCAAAATAATGCCAATATTTGCAACATGACCATGCTTATTAAAAGACAATAAATACTAACTACTGATAAGGGAGATCCTTTGGAAGCAACAAACACAACCAAGAGAATAAAGCAGCAGACTCGGTTTTATTGAGTCTGTTTATGAGAGGTAATGTAGGAAGCAACATCTCCCATGCCCACTAGCGCCGGCTTGAGTATGTTCATGAAAGGTAATGTAGGAAGCAACATCTCTCACGCCCACTAGCACCGGATTGAGACTGTTCATGAAAGCTAATGTAGGAAGCAACATCTCTCACGCCCACTAGCACCGGATTGAGACTGTTCATGAAAGCTAATGTAGGAAGCAACATCTCTCACGCCCACTAGCACCGGATTGAGACTGTTCATGAAAGCTAATGTAGGAAGCAACATCTCTCACGCCCACTAGCACCGGATTGAGACTGTTCATGAAAGCTAATGTAGGAAGCAACATCTCTCACGCCCACTAGCACCGGATTGAGACTGTTCATGAAAGCTAATGTAGGAAGCAACATCTCTCACGCCCACTAGCACCGGATTGAGACTGTTCATGAAAGCTAATGTAGGAAGCAACATCTCTCACGCCCACTAGCACCGGATTGAGACTGTTCATGAAAGCTAATGTAGGAAGCAACATCTCTCACGCCCACTAGCACCGGATTGAGACTGTTCATGAAAGCTAATGTAGGAAGCAACATCTCTCACGCCCACTAGCACCGGATTGAGACTGTTCATGAAAGCTAATGTAGGAAGCAACATCTCTCACGCCCACTAGCACCGGATTGAGACTGTTCATGAAAGCTAATGTAGGAAGCAACATCTCTCACGCCCACTAGCACCGGATTGAGACTGTTCATGAAAGCTAATGTAGGAAGCAACATCTCTCACGCCCTCTAGCACCGGATTGAGACTGTTCATGAAAGCTAATGTAGGAAGCAACATCTCTCACGCCCACTAGCACCGGATTGAGACTGTTCATGAAAGCTAATGTAGGAAGCAACATCTCTCACGCCCACTAGCACCGGATTGAGACTGTTCATGAAAGCTAATGTAGGAAGCAACATCTCTCACGCCCACTAGCACCGGATTGAGACTGTTCATGAAAGCTAATGTAGGAAGCAACATCTCTCACGCCCACTAGCACCGGATTGAGACTGTTCATGAAAGCTAATGTAGGAAGCAACATCTCTCACGCCCACTAGCACCGGATTGAGACTGTTCATGAAAGCTAATGTAGGAAGCAACATCTCTCACGCCCACTAGCACCGGATTGAGACTGTTCATGAAAGCTAATGTAGGAAGCAACATCTCTCACGCCCACTAGCACCGGATTGAGACTGTTCATGAAAGCTAATGTAGGAAGCAACATCTCTCACGCCCACTAGCACCGGATTGAGACTGTTCATGAAAGCTAATGTAGGAAGCAACATCTCTCACGCCCACTAGCACCGGATTGAGACTGTTCATGAAAGCTAATGTAGGAAGCAACATCTCTCACGCCCACTAGCACCGGATTGAGACTGTTCATGAAAGCTAATGTAGGAAGCAACATCTCTCACGCCCACTAGCACCGGATTGAGACTGTTCATGAAAGCTAATGTAGGAAGCAACATCTCTCACGCCCACTAGCACCGGATTGAGACTGTTCATGAAAGCTAATGTAGGAAGCAACATCTCTCACGCCCACTAGCACCGGATTGAGACTGTTCATGAAAGCTAATGTAGGAAGCAACATCTCTCACGCCCACTAGCACCGGATTGAGACTGTTCATGAAAGCTTATGTAGGAAGCAACATCTCTCACGCCCATGCACTAGCACCGGCTTAAGCGGTATTTTACGTAAAGGAAATATTTGGGCTCGTTGATCCCAAAGGACCAGTAAAAACATAACTACTGATTCATAGCACGGGGAGACTTTTTATGACCGACACACTGCACTAAACGAACGCTAATGTGGATGTTAATAAATACTGACAATGGAGATCATTAGAATCTAATGACAATTAAAAATAAGTAAATAAATTTTACGTAATGATGTTTTTGGCTAATCTTGTTAATAATAATGCAATATCTTATTCCTAATATAAACATGAACTTCACAAATAATTACTTTATACTTTGTTTTCAATGATGGAACATCAGGTAGAAAGCAACATCCCGTATACCCAGTTTCTTGGAGAAACAGGTATAACCGAATACACGTAAGTAGTTTATCTTAGTTAACGTGTTTCTCAAGTCTTCAAGATCTTAGTACGTAAAAGTTTTAAATAATTCTGTAACGCATGGACTTATGCAAACTGTGAATTGGCAACCTTTTCACGTGTGTGTTGTTGCAAACTGAATGGTATAACGCATTCCCCTACCTTGTGCTCGTACTGTTGACATATATGGACGTATGCAAACTATAAATTGTCAACCTTTTCATGTGTGTGGTGTTGCAAAGAAAAATGTGAGAAGATAAGAAAAAACAACAACTACATGGTTACAGAGAAGCTTATATATAGCTTTTTTCTTTCTTTTTTTTTAATGGAAAACAGGTTGATAAGTAGTGAAGAAATTTAATCTTGCATTTCTTTTCGAAGTTTAAATGCATAATAGACATATTTTGATAAGTGTTTTCTACTATATTTTGGATACACTGTATACATTTCCTATTTTCTCGCGGGATATTAAGATATCTACCATTTTCAATGGCTAAATTGTGAGAGGAGACTCTAAATCTACCCAGTGCTATTCGGATTTAAAAATAAAATCTAATAGGTTCAAATATTTTTCCATAACAAAACTGTTTTTATAACGGCAGTTAATTCTAACCTGTTCGAGTTATTGATATTTGAGTACCAACGTTTATGATATGAGTCAATCAAGCGTTGTTTTATGGACTTAATGCATATGGAGTTTTTTATTAAACCGTATTCCGATGAGGGGAACCCGAATTCCGTACAGCCAAATGTATATTTAATGTGTTGTTAATTATTGTAAAATATATTATTTTTTATTTCGTTTTGTTTGTTTAGTTTAAACCTAGGTGTTATAATAATATGTCACTCAAGTTAAACGTTTTGTTTGTACCAAACAGACGGAACGCTCAACCTAGCCAGACACAAAATCAACAAAAACGTCGAGATGCAGACAGTGATACGGTGAAGGCCCTACAACAGCAGATTGTTTCATTAAGGTTGGTCTTCATATTGATTGATAATATATGAGATTTGTGAACATTCGTGTTTTTAGCAGATTGTTTCATTAAGGTTGGTCTTAATATTGATTGATAATATATGAGATGTGTGAAGATTCGTGTTCTTGTTACATTGATTGTTACCAATTTCAGAATTAAATAAGATATGTAATATTTATAGCATATTGTTTCTAGTATATCCGAGAGTGGAGTATAAATGCGGTCCGAACGTGCAGTATAAATCGCATACGAGAAAAATATGCTTTAAATGTTTTGTACTATAGCCATTTATCCAACTACCCGCGTTTAAAATTGGGTAGACCATGGTATAACTGCCGAATCTGTCATGTATAGCACGGCTGAAATACAATATACCGGCAGTTATAGCACGGTTAGGCTTAGATCTTCAGGTTATGCAAATTATATCATAAGCAAGAAGAAAGGAAAACCATTTATAGAGCTATGGTTCAAACATTAGGTAATTCGTAGGCATTTAATTGAACGGGTATCTCTTTATTTTTATTCTTACATTCAAATGTCATTTAAATATATGATGAAAGCTATTGTTTAAATATACGTTTATACTTTACTGACATCCAGTTAAATGCTATACAATGTGTTGTTCTTAAAAGTTTTTTCAATCAAAAATAGATATACGCTTATGATTAAATAGAGATTATTTAACTGCTGGGATCGATTATAGGGAAATCCTTCATGAGATGGCAGACGTGTTTTTTCCACGAACGAGCGCATGCGAGTGAGTGAAAAACAAAACCATCGAGTGAAGGATTTCCATATAATCGATCCCAGCAGTTAAATAATCTATTTATTACATTTTATTACATTTTAAAGCAGTTAAATAATCTATTTATTACATTTTAAATCGGTTTACGTATAATTTTAACCTAAATTATTCGCCTTGTTGAACGTTATCGGCGGATGACGTCGACGTCAGCAACACTTTATTGACGTCATAGCTCAACAGTTAGTTATTTTTGTGTTCAGATTTAGTTAATTAATATTTAGCGATTATGAATATTCTTTCACTGAGAAATTCAAATCTTTCACTCATAGAAATGTAATAAAATGAAATAATGCAAGCTAATCTTTTTAAATATTCAGAGATGAAAACTCTGTTCTCGAAAACAAGCTTTATGTGTCGACTGCTAACGAGGATAGGTTGAGACAACAACTAACGGATAAAGAACAAGAAAATGAAGAACTATTGAAGAGGTAGTATTTGGAGTTTCTTTTTATATGATACACGGCATTTACAATTTTCACTAATGTTCAATGCGCATTGTTTAATAGTTTGTATTAGTTCAGTGTGCATTACACAAACTATATACTTTTATCAAATGTCGACGACTTATTCCTTTTCATTTCGTCATTTAATATGTTTTGATATTACAACATGCATACCGGATGAAGTTAACATAAATGGTATATATATAGCATTTATTTGATAATATCTACTTATTATTATCTTATAACTTTTACTCGTTAAGGTTCGTAAACTTTATATTTGTTTTACTTGTTTCATATTTGTCTATATAAAACAAACACTCATGTAAGATCCGCTTTGTCCTTACAAAATAGAAAAAAAGTATAAAATGAGACATTTGGAAATCGTCGAACATGATAAATACAAAACATATTGCAGTCTCGGTTTGATTGAATGAAAAGTGCTTACTACCTTTCACGACCTCTAGCCCCGGGTTGAGCAGAACTCAATATTTAAAATGCTAAAAGTAAAGAAAATAGAGCCATTCCGAAGACGGTATACATACTTATGACGGTAAACATGGAACCTTCAAACGAGAAAACAAAGGGCGAAATAAACACAATTTAGCGTATCACAGGTAACAGTCAAACGACTAAGTTCAAAAGTAGGCAACATATCCTAAGCGTGATTAAACAATACTCAGAACCTTTAAAGGCTGGAGAAGTATAACCAACCACCTATTCGAAATTCCAACAGACTGAATTTAAAATGGAATTACGCGTATTTCTGCACTTGCTTAACTCTAACCGCAATTACATTATGGGTATTTACGCAAGTTAATATCACCGAGAGCGGGTTCGACCCACCTAAACCCCTCACATACAGAATTTATTTCGTAGTAGTTTTGCACAATATATTTCAAATACAAAAAAGAACATTTGGCCCTTGTGTGGGTCACGATCCTTGATCCGCTTGGTAAGTAGCAGCGCAAGTTCGTATTACGTAGTATATAACACTTGTTCCGATTTGCAATCTGATTGGTTTCTACTATTCTGCATGTTCACAATCTCCGTATACCCAGTCTTCGGAGCAGACTATACACTTAGGTGTCCATTTACATAACTTTTGTTATAACAACACGTAAACCCTTGCCCACAACCAGCCCACCACCCATCAAACAACATAATTACTTCATGGATAAATACATTTGAAGAACATTTGGAGTAGTTACCAATATGTATTAGAGATAAGTATACAGCAGAGCCTATTACATAAATATAAATTCATTTATCTGTTCCGTAAGAATGTACAATGTAACATTACCTGTAGTGTTATACTATCCAAAGGCTGAGCAAAATAGCTTCGGCAAACCTGACAGACAATAACCCAAACATAGCTGATTTAAGTGACCTGAACAGACCTACAAAGATTGCCGAGAGATTTTCTGAGCTATATGATAACGAATGGACAAATGCATTTGAAGATTTACACGACACTCATGGACTACTGGAGGAGGACACTATTCACAAACTGTTCAATATTGAAAAGGTATTGTGTTATTGATATTGTATTTGTTTTTTTCAATCAGCTTTAGAATATATTGCATATAAAGAAATATATTATATGTACCATACACCTAGGACGAATGTTGTTTAATAGAATAGATGCTTTGGTGAAAATGTCACTTATGTCAGACGTGGTGCGACACTGTTACATGCACGAACGTAGCGGCTTATGTCTCAACGTCCTTCACGAGATGGTTGGCGTGTAGGTCTTTCGCACACAAATGGTTGCAAAGTCATGAATAACATGTGAATTCAGTTTGTGTAGGATGTTGACCGAAATGTTTTGCCGTGTTGAACGTTGTCGGAAAAAAAGAAGTCGACGTTCTCAATACTTTATTATTGACGTCATATCGCATTATTCAACGTCACTGTCAATTATTTGTATATTCAGAGAGGATTTAGTGTTAATATTGGCGATTTGAATTTTTTCTTTCACTGAGAAATCCTGATTTTTCACCATAGGAAGTGTAAAAAATATCCACTAAACAATTTCTTACATTACTTTTCGTTGAGCATTATGAACTTTGAAGGTTCATTCAACAGCAGCTTAATTGAATTAAACGAAGAATTTCATATCCATTTATATATATTATTAAATAACGATGAGTCGAATGTAAAATGCATCGACCTGAAAATACGGTATTGCAAACCAACTAGAGAATTCCAGATTTGCAGCTTGAGTTTAGCGACAGCGAATGTGTACTCACAAACAGTGCCTCCATATTATAAGTTCCAATTGTCGGCCCGGCAAAAAGTGTTAAAATTGCTTTCAATTGACTGATACGTATATTTCTATTATCCAAATCATATTGAAAATTCGAATAACACGAATGTCTCGTTTGACCTTTGATCGATAACAAAACACTGTTTTTGTCAAATATATTGCATACTGTATATATATTTCCATAGGCTTTTTTATCCTGTAGAAACTGAGTTATTATAGAGTACCACTTTAACATATAAATTAAATGTATAATTCACCTTGTGAAATATAAATGTATCTGTTACATGAATATCATTGTAATTATAATCTATAGACATGTATAACAACACAGTTTCCCACTGTTTCATAGATATTATTTTGACACAATTTTCGAAATATTTTGACTCATATATCTATTATTTCTTACAGGAAATATTTCATAGATGCAGACAATATGCCGCTAAAGATTTAAACGATCTGAAATCTACAATTCAACAATTCATTGGAATGAAAGAGGTGAATACAAGGCATTATATACATGGACTTTTTAAAGAAGCCTTAGGAATATCACAACCTGACTTCTATGGTGATGTGATTTATAAACTTCGTAAGATTCTTGGTCATGATCACTTTCATACTATCTTTGTTAAACTTGTTAAAAACTTTATCAAAAGATGTTATGACCCTATCATTTTGCAACGTACTGCATGCTTGGTGGTGGACCCTTTTACAGTTCGCCACTATGCTTTCCTCTTTAATTGTACGATGACCGGACAGGCTGTGGACCCTATGATGACGCCTACCTTGATGTTTGTCTATGATCTTTCTTGTCGTGCCCTTAATGGTTTATTCTCTTGTTGCTCTGGCTTCTGCCAAGTCTTTGAGTACCTTCATTGTGGCTTTCTAGGCTATTATTTTTTTTATATTATATTTACACGAGCATATTTGTGTTTAACTTATATTGCCTATTGATGCTGCCTTGTTGGTTAGAGATTAGATCATGGCGGGGATTTCTTTATTTACACTGTCCTGTTTTAATGGAATGACAGTAGGGTTAGTGTGAGGTTTGGTGCACACTAGAACCGGTTTAAACCCCCAGGGGCCTACTTTGCCACTGACCGTTCCAAGGCGGTAGCCCTATTGTTAACCCTTTTGTGTTTGTGATGTCGTTTGTATTTATTATTACTTTTGCCTTCTTGTTTGTTTGTTTGCGTGTTTGTTTCTGTGTTTTGTGGTTGACTGACTTCCTTCAATGCTAATTTCCCTGTCCGATCTTTTTATATTTCTTAGCACCAGTTTTATAACGGCTCTGCACGATACGAACATATTAGACAGATTAAAAAGTTACACTTTTTCGTAAAATTCAAATAAAGCAGACACGATAAGAATGACGTCATTGCGAATTCAGGGATAAATGGGATGTATTTCATTCATTGCGACAACGCCTCGATATTAAATTATCATTCATTTAACGAGGTCTTATTCAATTTTTTTGTAGTTCCCAGGAGAAATGGCTACATCACTGAAAGCATACAAAGACGGAAGGAAAAGGAACTTCCAAGCATTTCTGGTACACTTAGAACAGGTACGATAGACAATACATATGCTGTTTCGAAAACTAACACTATTCGAAATACGTTTCGATATCAATTAGTGTATGATGTGCACAAGGGCCTGCGTGCGTTCTGGAGAAGTAATTACATTAGTAATTAGTGCCAAACAAATAGAATAGACTACCTTCATAATGTGCTTCAGATTCATTGGTTTTCTCTTTGGCTGCAACTACTGTGGTTGTTCAGTACAATTTTGGATACTCCTGAGATGTTTCTTATTTCGTATTTTATATTTTTACAGCAGCATCTTCGTGTTTATTTTGTGTTTTATATAGCTTTACAACAACATCTTAGTGTTTCTTTTGTTATTATAGTTTCTCTGAATGTTAACTTTATTGTTAAATAATTCCTTTTGATTCGATGTAGTTTTGCTTACACTGTCTTGTCTATTTGGACGTTGAAGACAGGATAATAGCGAGGATAATAGCGAGGATTGTGTACACATAAAATCGATTCAAGCTAGCCTGTAGGCCTTATTGCCTACTGACCGTTCCAAGTCAGTAACCCTGTCTTCACCACCCTTTCCGTTGTATTTTGTCTTTTTCATTGTATAATTAAATATTGCTCCTTGTTTGTAGTACAGTGCGGGCCTACGATGCCATTGCATTTTGACGCTGTGGTTTCTAGAGGACCCTATATCTTATTTTTTATATTGCTACCACTTGTTCATATAATTTAATAAAGTGTACTTGTTTCACAATACTAAAAATATAAAAAAAACTAAAGTATCCTTACTATTTATGACTAGCGAGTCGTCTAGTCTTCAGATAAAATCATGTCATTACCAATACTTAAACGGTATGGGTAATGGGTCCTAGTTTAGAGCATATGCATACTGAATATATATGTAATATATATCTGAAATACATTATGATGGTTGTATTCGTATTTTGATTAAACCCACTTATAGTTCGCCTCCAGTCCTTTTAATTAAGAAACATACACACGGGACCCTAAACAACAGAAATCTTAAAATCTGTACAAAGCTTCTTGAGAAGATGTGTTATCACTATTCCGTACTATCTCTATATACAAGCATGGGACATCCGATCAAAGTTATGTTCATCCAATCGACCTTATTTGAACAAAAGTAGGTATAAATGGACAAGTATGTGGTAATAAGTATAGTTTTCATAACTGGTAACACCACATATTATAATTACAGGAGATGGTAACCGTTTGCAAAGCCATTACTCAGTTTGGATATGAAGAAACTCCTAAGGTGCAAGCCTATGTTAAGACTTCGACAGAACTATGTTGGCTGATGGCGATCCAGGACCCCCCTCTTGCCATGGTTACCGCCTGTGAAGACGGCGATAGATTTGATGGAAACTTGTACAAGTCATATACAACTAATGGGACTCAAGTTGCGTTTCTAGTCTGGCCAGCACTTTACTTGCATGATGACGGGCCATTGTTAAGCAAAGGAGTCGCACAAGGTAAAAACGATCGTACTGCAAGCCCAACAGAGTCAATACAAGTAGGCGAGGATAGTGTTGCTAATGACTTTCATCCAACAAGAGAAGATGAGGAAAACAAAAGTAGCCTCGGTGCTGTACAAGTACAGAATGTCAACGATAACAGTGAGGTGAATTGTGAATCACATGTAGCTAGTGGTGAAGACAATTGTATTGTCAATAATAACGATAATTTAAAAATTTAAAGTCAGAAAACAAGCACAAATAAACGAGGAAGCTCAGTTAGCGATGACAGCAAAAATAAAGATGCTTGGGCAGTGTACGACGATTCATTAGAACTAACAGATATATATATTCGCATGTAAGAGGTTCAGGGCTTAATTTAAGTTTGCAATATTAGCACGGGGAGAATTTTTACAGCCGTCACACTGCACTAAACGAACGCTAGTGTGAATGTTAATAAATACTGATAAAGGTGATCCTTTGGGAGTAACAAACACAATTAAGAGAATAAAGCAGCAGACTCGGTTTTATTGAGTCTGTTCATGAGAAGTAATGAAAGAAGCAACACCTCTCACGCCCCCTAGCACCGTCTTAAGCGGTATTCTACTTCAAAGCCACCTATATTGGGCTTGCTGGTCCCAAAGGACCAATAAATATAACACTACTGATTTGTAGCACGGAGAGTCTTTTTACAGCCGCCACACTGCACTAAACGAACGCTAGTGTGAATGTTAATAAATACTGATTAAGGTGATCCTTTGGGAGCAACAAACACAATTAAGAGAATAAAGCAGCAGACTCGGTTTTATTGAGTCTGTTCATGAGAAGTAATGAAAGAAGCAACACCTCTCACGCCCCCTAGCACCGGCTTAAGCGGTATTCTACTTCAAAGCCACCTATATTGATGCGTACATATATAATCTTATATATATATAAGATTATATATATACGCATCAAGCATTTAAACAATGTATGAAAATTCACACGAGGAGAATATAGAGAGAGTTGCGAAATCTGAATGAAACATTGCCAAAAATACCAGGATTGGTGAAAAATGTTTTTAATAATTTCACACTGAGTTTGTTTTATTACGTTTTGAACAAACTACTGAAAGTAAACGTGTTTCTAAGGTTTTCAACATTAATTCCCTTCATATTGAAATTAGGACTTATTAAACAGTTCTTTACTCAATTTACAATCGATGTTCGCGTTTTGTAGTATGTTTAAATATTGCATTCCGAGATATGAATATTTAATAGTTTGAGCATGCCGTATTTTTTTTTTAGGAGCCCTTCATGAGTTCTAGCTTGTATATATACATACAAATATACATATGATTAGTGCTTTCTCATTGAACGTTATGATATATATATAAAAGAAAGATTTTGTTATATATATATACATGTATATGTCACTGAATGTGCACGACCTTACATAGTAAAATGCGCCACTCTCTATTTCGGCCGTCTACGTAGATGGCAACCACCGTTTGACATGTACAGAAACGTTGCGTATAATTTCTTCATGTAGGCAATTGCTTTCAAGACACTTTAGTATGTTTATTTGTTTGGTGTCATTTTTTCAGCACATTTGAGGCTATGTATGAAGGTCGATATTTTATGGTGGAGGTGGTCCATCCACTTATTCCAGTGCTGTTTACCTACCGCCATCCGTAGGAATCGAAGCTTTCTCACCTACAAGTTGAGCTCCCAGTGGGATTCGAACCCACAGCGGTGAGAGATGAGAATGTTTCCAAAACAATGTCGTTAACCCCTCGACCACGGAAGCGCAATACACTTTTGTAATAACGTATTTAGTTGTTACCTATAAATGTTTTCATTATTCCATCTTTTGTATATTGTATACTTAAATTATTAAAAACTATTTTGATATTTCCCAAGTTAACGAATCCAATTTTCACATTCTTCTCAAATACGTCAGTTATATTAGTCCTTACATATCATAGAAACATAAATAGAAATGACTGACACTTAATTAAAGACATTTTTTATAACTCTATAATTATTATTTATGTATTCATAATTCATTATCTTATCTTTTGAATATTGTATACTTATTAAATAATAAAACTCTTTATTCTATGTTCATTCTTACCCGAGTAAATCAACGACATTTTCTTATTCTGCGACATATGATTTTCAAATAAACAGTAATTTCAAAGAAATGGTTTTGTAGGCTTATTTGTTAATTTAGAGCAGTTATTCTGAACATATGTAATGCAAATATGTATATAATTATATTAAAACACCAGTTTAAATGTTACCATGACAAATACATACTGAACAGGGGATCCCTTGGAAGCAACAAACACAAACACGGGAGAAAAGTAACAGACTTTGTTTTATTGAGTCGGTTCATGAGAGTTAATATTTGCAACACCTCTCACCCCTAGCACCGGCTTAAGCGGTATTCTACTTTAAAGCCACACAGACTGGGCCCGATTATCCCAAACGGTCAGTAAGTGATAACACTACAAAACTTAAGTTTGTATTTTCTTGTATGTTTTACTTTACTTATAACTATTTATTATGAAAATGAGTACTGATTAAATTTGTTTAATGCTAAAACAAGAATAGCTATATATTGAACATGTGTTTTTTTGTGAACGGATTGCTATTATTGAGAGCAAACAAACAAAATAATATGTAACATGATATAATAACAAAATCATAATTCAAAATGTTAACACAGTTTGGACCATCACTAGAGACATTAGAACAAACATAGCACCTGAAATAAGCTATTAATTATTTGTTTAATAAACAAAGGTAGAATATAGGTCATTGCATTTGTATGGCGAACTATTACTTAAAACGAGATGTTTTGGCAAAATCCTGTGTCAGTTGATCCATTAAAAAGGTCAAATCGTTTTCAGAATATTTCTGACCATTCATAAACAGGTTTCCCTCGATGTAATGGGTAGGCCCTCGGTTTAGTAATCCAGGGATCGTAGGGTATAACACATTCAGAACGAAATTTGGAGTTATTCTCGGAAAATACTTTAAAACAAATCACACCTGACCAACCCTTCGAATGAGACTTAAAACAGAGGTCTGCTTGCTAAAATGTCCAGTGAAATACAGCGAGTAAACGCTTATAATCGCACGGCCATTCGTTAGTGTTCAAATCAGTAGCTGAGTAACGATTCAATTATGTATTAACAAAGCGCTCGATTCAGGTATGTTTTAGCTTAACACCTTAATATTTAACAAATTTTGTTCAACTAAAGTGCACATCCTTCTACAGTATGAGCCCTTTCCACTGTTGCAACTGGTATTTCGATTCATCCAGTAGATTCTGAGATTAACCCTTCCAATTGTTCACGGTCACTTACTCTTTCTTTCGTTTCCAATATTTTGGGAGGGCTAGTCTAAGAAAGTTCATATGAATCGAAATACCCGTTTACGGTAGAGAACAATGCCCACATTGTAAGGGTATGCGCGCTGTACTTAACAATAAAGTTAAATATAAAGAAAATTAAGCAAAAACATACATGAACATAAACATTTGTTAATAATAACATTTCAAAAAATCGATAACGAAACTTGTAAAATAAATATAAAAAATAGATTTTGCTCTTTTTTCATTACTCAGTAATCAATGGTGAATATATTAAAACTCTTCACATTCCATATCACACATGATAGATCTATAATTATTTCAAAATAATATTTGTGTGTGTGTGTGTGTAGTTTAATGATAAATAATGAGTACAATCATTATCATTTGTGTGTTAAATAAATTACAACTGTAATTGCAGTGATAATTTATACTTATCCACGTGCTATTTCGGGGCCTTGTCTACGTGCAATATCGATGCCTTGTCAACGTGCAATATCGGAGCATTGTCCACGTGCTGTATCGGGTCCTTAATCCTGCAATATCGGGGCCTTGTCAACGTGCAGTATCGGGAGGTTGTCAAGGTGAAATATCGGGACATTTCAACGTTCCACATCGGGGCATTATTCACGTGCTATAGCGTATATTGACTCTGCAATATCGGGGCCTTGTCAACGTGTAATATCGGGGCATTGTCAACATGCTGTATTGTCAACGTACTGCAAAATCTGATTTTTGTCAACGTGCAATATCTGGGCCATGTCAGCGTACAGTATCCGAGCCTTGTCAACGTACACTATTGGGGCCTTGTTAACGTGCAATATCGGAGTCTTGTCAACGTGCAATATCGTGGCCTTGCCAACGTATCGTAACTATTAAACGATTAGTTCATTGAAGTGTAATCGTCACAATATGGAATATTACAATTAGTAACATAGACAAAATATACACATTTAACTCCGATACTACCACAGGGTATGAAACTTAAATCAGGAAGTAATCAGGAAGTGAGAAAACACAAACATCGCAAATGAATCCAGAGCAAGAGATAAAAATATTTAGTTGCTTTATATTTGTTTTGTTTTTTTGTCTCCGAGAAGTTTATTTGACATATAAATATTATGAATCTTGCTTTGTAACCGCTCGTTTTAAAATATTAGAAGTTGTGTACTCGCCTTAGAGATTTGCATACATAAGATATTGACATCATCAAGATTATAAGAACTATCACAACCTGACTTTTATGGTGACGTGATTTACAAACTTCGTAAGACGCTTGGTCATAATCACTTTTACTTATTAAAAAGTTTATCAAAAGAGGTTATGATCCTATCATTTAAAACGTACTGCATGTTTAGTGGTTGACCCATTTACAGTTCACCACTATGCTTTCCTCTTTGATTGTGCGATGACCGGACAGATTGTGTACCCTATGACGACGTCTACCTAAATCCTTAATGGTCGGTAGCGTTTCATGTTTGTCTTAAATCTTGTCTTATACTATTAATTCTGTGTTATATTGTTGCTCTGGCTTCTGTCGAGTAAATAATTACTTAGTCGTGTGGCTCTCTATGCTGTTTATATTTTTATATATACGTGATCATCTTTGTGTTATATTGCCTATTAATGCTGCCTTGTCTGTTAGAGAACATACCTGACGGTGATATCACATTTCATTGAGATAGGAATAGGGTAAAAGTGAGATTAAGTGCACCCTAGCACCTGATTTAAACCCCAGAGACATGATTTGTCACTGACCGTTCAAAGCCTGTATCTCGTTTGTGTTTGTGATGCCACATGCCTTGCTTAGTACCATTTCAATTAGTGTTTGTTTTAATGCATCTTTTGTCTGATTGTGTTCTGTTAAAGCTGCATTTTCTGTCCGACTGGTATACCTACTTTGGTTGTCAAACACAGTTCACGTGAATCGTTGTGTTAAGAAGAGTGGTTCCCTCGTGGCTGTAGCTTGTGCGCTGGTTATTTGATCCAGTTGATTCGGTACTCAATTTAAGTACACTTTAAACCTGGTAACGTTATCTAAAAAATATTTTATTTTGGATTATACATGATTTTTTTTAACCTGAATAGAAAGGGTTGTGAAGCGAAAACTAATTTAGCTGCGTCGGTTTCTAGAACTAGTAGAAAATTTATAAATGAATTGTGGTACTCTAAAAGATCTAGTAGGCATATAACAAACATTAACAATAATATGCAATGAGAAATTCTGGAAATCGCCGAACACGATAAGTATAAACAATATCTGTAGTCTTGGTTTAATTGAGAATGTTCGTGATAGTAGTGAAACATGATTGTTACCGTTTACTCCTTCTAGCCACAGGTTGAACATAACTCAATATATACTCAATATTTAAAATGGAATAGTACACAAATATGAGCCATCCCGAAGATGATAAGCACACGACGGTGAACATGGACCCTTCAATATGGTAGTATCCTACCATTCCATCCTAGCTGCGTATGGTCCTAGTAGCTAACAAAATGCGTTGCCCTTAACGAGGAAACAATTTTCAAAAATGTTGGTAGCAGAGTTAAACCACCAGCGACCTTTTTTGCCAATGACCTTTGCAAGGCGGTAGCCTTATTGTCAACTCTTTTGTGTTTGTGATGTCTTATTTGGCCTTTTATTCATCTTTAAATTTGTTCTTCGTTTCTGTGTGTGTTTGTGGTTGACTGTCGTCCTTGAATTCTGCTTTTCCTGTTCGATTTTTATATTTATATTTATGAATCCTGTGTATTTCAGTTACAGTCAACACACTAAATTAAAAAGCAGGCAACATATCCTAAGGGCAATTAAACAATACTTAGACTCTATAGTGGAACCACATATTTGAAATTTAGTAAGAAAACGAAGTAGTGAGAATGTACTACCGATATCTATTATAAATATCGGACTTAGCGATCTCCAAAGATAGGAATGAATAACAGTTTATATTGCAAACTTGAGATCTTTTACCGCCTCCATACTGTACAGGCAATATTACTGTGATATATATCAAACGAGATGAAATGTGTAATTTGGAAATCGCGGAACACGATGAAAACTAAATGCAGTCTCGAATGTATTGAGCCTGTTCATGAACGGTAGTGAGCACCTCAGGTTAACACAACTTATCATGTTGAAATGCGCATGATTGACGGAGTTTGTAATAATTCCAATGCTCGTCAATCTAGATGTATGTTATTGTACCAATGCATGTTAATCTTATTTTACAAGGGTAATCATGATTACAAGAAAAGATAGCAACAACATATACAAATATACCGATACCTTTCTACTGGATATTCCGTGTGATTTCCGATGTGTCTCTCTATGATCTAAATACCTCGAACGTAAACAGACCATAGTTTGCTGTAACTCTTTAGTTCATTCGCATGTATGTGTTCTATGTAAATGGGTAGCTCATCTGGAACATTCGGTCATGTCGGCCCCATCTTATGTAGTAAACGTTTGTTGTATATACGCCGTAAAACCAAAGTCAATTTAATTACAACGAATTAATCTTTAATTAGAAAAAGAGTTGATGTGTAACAAATTAACGATGAAACATCCACATGCAATGCGCATCAAACTGGTGCTGGTATTCGCTTCAATGTCAGTACGTTTTATGGTTTTCAAAGTAAAACGATATTAAAATATGCTTGTATTGCTTGTGTAGCCAACAATCTTATGGTGCATGCCCACAGTTACAAACTAATACAATGACATTTCAAACGATTCCCCTGAAAATAAAGCTATTTTCTTTAAATATACTGAAAGGAAAAAGAAACGTGACACGGGATTGTCCGCTATATATTGTATGTACAATATGCTGCTGTTAATCGAATGGTACATGGCTACGTAAGATCTTCCCTTCCGGAAAAAATACTAAAACAACACGTAACACAGCAGATAGTATTCCTGCAAAGTTTCATTATTGACAGAGCACGCGTTTTGCTCAAGCATGTGAGCAAACTTAGGATGCAAAATGTTGCAAACTCTTTACATTAAATACAGTACTGAACTGGCTCAATTTTGCAAACTCTTTACGTCTGTGACTAAAACGTATACAACATCACAGTTGTGTCCTTTCTCTAACTAACTGCGACTATTTTTTTTACAAAACATCTAGAAATATATATGGAATTAAGCGTGCACTATATACAATATATAGCGGAAATTCCCGTATCGCGTTTCTTTTTCCTTTCAGTATATATATATATACTGATTCAAAAACGACTAATCAACCTTACGAATATTGCATTTCGAGGGTTCAGTGCAAGACTATTGTATCTTCTTCTTTATTCAGTAGTTATTTATTGTAGTTACAATAGTTTTGCGATGACCCCTCGATTTGCTGTAACCATTTTACGTCATAAAGGTCATAACTTGATGTTTGAGAAGAAGCTAAGACTTTGACATACGTAGGAACCATTTGACAAATTTCAATCAAAATTTTAATCACAGTTAAGCAATACTATATGGATTATGGCTGGAAAATATTACCTTACTTCAATACAATATTTAATTTGTCAAAAGCTGGCTACTGTTGATGTACAATCACGATAAAACAACATCAGACGTTAAATTACATCGGTAACTTAGCTTTAAAATGTATATATGGCTTTGCTTTTGAATTTAAAGTATAAATATCTTTACGCATATGTTGTCGTTTGTTTAAAGTGAAATATTGATAAATTGATGTAAGGGTTAGGGTTTGTCGCAAGATGTCCCTAGTGGTTGGGACTAACTCCGGAAAGAATCAATGTCGGTGACTGAATTTACATCAGTTTAATGCAACTTTTAAAATATGTTAACAAGATATACAATTATCAAGGAAAGGACAGATGAAAAATGAAGTTCTCATGAACGTATAAGAAGACGTTCTTAGTATTATCACGAATACTGAATACGGCGACTGTCTATAGAGGACACGGAATTGTTATTGAAGTTACAACAATGTTTATGATCCGTAACTTTACAAAGAATTATGATCTAACGCAATGTATCTGATGCGCGTGAGTCGATGACTATGATGCGCGACTCCAGTGAATGTTGATTGTCATCAAAAGCCTTCTATAAGGGTTGATAATGCGATGAATAGCCTCCAACGAGGTTGTGTTCTGAAGTTCTTCCAAGGAGGTCTGATGATGGGCCAAACACATGTCCCGGGGGTTGTCGCTTCTATGAAAATCTGACCATGTTGTCCGAGTCCGGGACCGTCTCCACCCGCTCATAACGTTATACGCTGAATCACCTAGAGGGCATACACACCCAAAAGGCTTAGCTCCACTCCGGGAGGCTTAGGCTGTAATGATACATATTTTTAGACGTCGGTTCATTAACACAGCAATCTCATACAATCATCGTTACACAAACAAATCATTATCTAGGAAATATATGTGAGCCACTCTCTTATGGGGTGTATCAATGTATACGTATTCTTCAACGACATACATACGCATCGACATATATACAGGTTTATTGCACATGTAAAATATGACCGGATGTAACAACATCACCAAACAAAATGACGACGCCCATTGAATACAAATCTACAATAATATTTCATAAAATATATATACTGACCACATATTGCCCGTGAATCTCACCCTTTTCAAACGACTGCACCAAGCAAGGCAACTTTCAAGTTCCCTGGCCGCTAATGGAAAACAATGCACTCTATAACTCAACGTTCCGCCAAAACAATAATTTCCCACGTTCATTCCGTTACACACGTGACAACAGACGTAATTTACATATCTATACGAAAGGACCTTTAAACAATTTTGCCCGTTAAAGCTACAGAGTCTCTATATCAATCGATTTCTTCTTTGTAAGCGTGTCCTTATTTGTAACTTCATGTTCACCAGCTTATGTCGAAATCGGGTATTTAAGCGAGCAAATATAGTGCAGGAAATCATTTACTGTATAGACAGACATCGACCAATGCACATCGTACCTATACACAGGTAACAGTACTTTTTACAGAAATTGTTTTTCTCAAACACACGACCTTCTGATTTTAAGTCAGGTGCTCTATCCACTGAACTATAACGCTACTTGAGAAAATAGCATACAAACTACCATTTATTATGAGGCAAAATAACAACATATTTGAACGCAACTCAAGGTGGATCAATACATATAAAGTCCATCTTGTCGCACGTGTAAATTAACATTGTCTGGTGTAATACTGCATGTTATCAACATGAAACGAATACTTCGCCTCAAAACAACATATCTCGACTTGTTATTTAGCGCTTGATGAGTTTGTGTGTGCGCGCTTGTTATTACGTAATGCCTATTTATTGTTAAAAATGCTACAACATACCATAGCCGTGGTCTAGTGGTTCAGCGTACATCCTGCAAAACTTAAAAGTTCAAGGCTGTAGTTCAAATCCCTTTCCGGGCAACTATTTTTTTTATCACACGTATATTTATCGATGTTACTTGTAAATAAAAGTGTGAAAATTTACCTATCGACTTCTGCCTTATATACGGACTGTTGAGGTGTTCGTCGATTTGAAACTACTTCACACGTGACTCATTCATATTCATGACTTATTACCAGTTAAAATAGGGACTATATAGCTTTAACGAGATAAATTTTAAAATACCTATAATTTTACATGCATTAACGCACATATATATGTATTATAGGTGTTCTGGCCCAAAACCCAAATCACCCCAAATAATCTAAAATCACCACACAAAAATTTTCAGTTTACTGAAAATTATGTCAATTAAACTGTTTATTTAGCATGTCCCAGGCGCTAAATAACCCAAGATTTTAAGATTGAATTATGAAAATGTTTTAAATTTGGATGTTTAAATTTTATTACAAAATAGAGGTTAAACTATAAATACTCAATACTTCTAAATTTTAAACATTCTTTATTATAATCCTTATAATACCAATATTTGTTATATTTTCTAAGTGTTGAAGCACCGCATTTACAACAAATTTGAAATTGAGCAGTAGTACCCAATCCACAATTTAAACAAGGTAGAATTTTACAAGTTTTCATTCTATATTTATGAACTTTACAATATTTCGAATTTTTTATCAGGTTTTTTGGTACAAATACCGTTTGAACTGATCTTTAGGAACTGACACGGAATCATTGCTTTATATTTATAGTAATATTTTTTTATATTAAATAAAAATATTTTTAGGTATAAAGAAAAGAGAAAAAATGTCTGACACGAAAGATACTATAAATAATTTATTATCCCTGTATAATACAGGTATAATAGATAAGGAATCACTAAATATGGCACTGAAATCATTAGGAGGTCAACCAACCAAAATTGAGGAAGAAATTGCATCACTTAGGAAAGAAGTTAAAGAAATTGCATTAGTTAAGAAAAAATTGGAATTACTTGAGGAAGAAAATAAAGTCTTGAAAACAAGGGCAACTACCAGCCAACCTTTTGAAGATAAAAAGATAGAACCAACTAGTAAATCTTTTGAAAGTTTTAAGAAAAGAAGAAAGCTTAAAAAACTTAAGAAAATGCAGGCTAAAAAAGAATTAAGACAAGATGATAAATACAAAAAACAAATGGCTAAAGTAATCCAAGAGCTGCAAGAAAATCAAAAAGAAGAAAAAGAAGAAGACAAATTAAAACTAGTTGACAATCCAAAATGCGGATATCTTAGAGCATACGAAATATCTGTAAATAAATACAAAGATCCTCAAAATGTATTTCGTGATAAAAAATCTATTATTGCAAAACAAATTATCAAAGAGCTGATAGAGATGAATAGATTAAAGTTTCAATTAGGTCTTACTGTAAAGCTATTCAAAGATGATGGTGCTACCAAAAAACGCATCACGGCACCATTACAAAGCGAGCAAAATGCAATCTTAAACTCTGAAAAAATAAATGAGTTGTACGATAAATCATCTGCAAATATACAAGAGAGTCTTGAAAGATTTACAAACACAGCATCTGGATTGGAGATTTATCACTGTGTTACGTTTTACTTAAATATTGCAAAGTACGAGCCGTTAAAAGGTTCTTCATATATTCCTTTACCCAAAGCAGTAGCTGATAAGAAAGCAATTATAAATGTGAAAAACAATGATGATAAATGTTTGTTCTATGCCATAAATTCTGCTTTAAATCCAGCTGCAGATCATACAGACAGATTATCAAAGTATCCTAGTATAGAGTTCTTGAAAAAAGATAACATTGATTTTCCCACTCCAATTTCTCAAATTTCCAAAGTAGAGAAACTAAACAACCTTGCTATCAACGTTTATGGATATGCTATAACAGGAAAAAATAAAAAGGTATCTGTTTTTCTATATAAAATATCAGAACAACCAAAAGATATTGAACGAATTAATTTGATCTTAATATCTGAAGACACTGAGGTTGAATCAGAGAACGAAGACGATCCAAATAATGAAGAAGGAATTATAGATGACAACTATAACCCTGATGATTATTCCAAAGAACCAAAAAAATTAACAACAAAATATCACTATTGCTGGATTAAAAATTTAAATAGATTACTTTATGATCAAAACAAATATCACGGTAAAACTTATTTCTGTGATCGTTGTCTTTACGGCTTTTCAAGAGAAGATCTACTTACCAAACACAGAGACGACTGTGATGGTATTAACAAAAATTCTTGCAGAATAGAAATGCCAAAAAAAGGTGCAATCATCAAATTTAAAAATCATCAAAATCAAATGTCTGTGCCTTATGCAATATATGCTGATTTTGAAAGTATAGTCAAACCACAATCAACTAAATTTGGAAAGAAATCTGAAATCACAAGTGTGAACGAAGCTTGTGGGTTTGGATATCAAGTTGTCAGATATGATGGTAAAACAGAAGAACCTGTTATTTACAGAGGTGAAGATACTGTTGAAAAGTTTTTAAATCACTTAGAATGTGAGAAGAGCAACATTAATAAAATATTTGCTCACCCAAAACCCTTAATTATGACACAACAAAATGAGGAAGATTATGAAAAAGCAACACACTGCTGGATATGCGAAAATGAAATAGATAGAAAATGTGGCAAAAACTGTAAAGTAAGAGATCACTGTCATTTTACAGGAGAATACAGAGGTGCAGCACATAAAAACTGCAACCTAAAACTAAAAATAAAACCAAATAAAGCAATCATTCCTGTTATATTTCACAACCTCAAAGGATATGATAGTCATCTCATCATGCAAAAAATACATAAAATGACAGGTAATATTACATGCATTCCAAACAACGCTGAAAAGTATATTTCATTTAGTGCCGGACAACTAAGATTTTTAGACAGTTTACAATTTATGAATTCGCCTCTAGAAAAATTGGTTAAAGCAACAGACAAATCTGATTTTAAAATTACCAAAAATCAGTTTGGAGAACAAACAGATTTACTTTTACGAAAAGGTGTTTATCCATACGAATATATGGACAGTATGGAAAGATTTAAGGAAACGCAATTACCGCCTATAGAAAAGTTTTACAGTAGTCTCAAAGATGAAAGTATAAGTCCCGAAGATTACGAATACGCTCAAAAAATATGGAAAGAGTTTAACTGTAAAACTCTTGGAGACTATCATGATTTATATCTAAAAACTGATGTAACTCTGTTAGCAGATGTGTTTCAAACTTTTAGAAAAACATGTATGAGTGCATACAAACTTGATGCTTAACATTACTATACAGCACCTGGATTATCTTGGGATGCTTTACTTAAACATTCAAAAATAGAATTAGAACTTTTGACAGACATTGACATGCACTTATTTATAGAAAAAGGTATGCGTGGTGGAATTAGTATGGTATTAAAACGATATGCCAAAGCAAATAATCCATATGTAGCTGATTATAACCCTAACGAGGAAAAACACTTCTTAATGGATCTGGATGCAAATAATCTTTATGGTTGGGCAATGAGTCAACCACTTCCATATTCTGGCTTCAAGTGGGTGGAATCAGAAACCTTGCCAGAGCCAAAAGAAGGAAAAGGATATTTTGCAGAAGTTGATTTGGAATATCCTAAAGAACT